>CM035440.1:131470377-131480377 GCA_020310875.1 Ceratopteris richardii | reverse complement strand
CGTGCTATGGGTATGCACTCTATATGCTCAATGGGTGAGATACAAATATGATATGCATAGGGAGGGGAGGCTCGATGGTATCACAACCCACTAAGTGCCTGGAGTGGGTGTAGGATATATTGCATCGGTGGGTAAGGCATCATGGCGATCCTCAAAATGCTCTGAACGTCCAAATCGATAGGGGTGCGCTGCTGACGTCTCCGTATCTCCATGTCATGGCGTGCATGAATCGCCTGAATCTCTCTGTGATGTGGACGGGCTCTCCGCACTGGGGGTCTCGGTCGTCGACGCTGTCGTCTAAGCTCTTCTGCTCTGTGTAATGTGACACCCAGCATCGAGCTGGGCCCTCGAGTGGGTGTGGGTTTGAAAAAATCTGTAATATAAGTCTGAGGGGGGGGGCCAGGTGTATCTCCATCTGCTGCTGGAGGAGTGATGCACGGCGGTGCTGGAGCTCTACTAGGAAACGACCTAGAGGGCGCTGGTCCTCTATCCCCAATAAAGCCCTGATCTCTCTGGGCCCCCTAAAGAGCTGAGGGTAGCGGTCTCTGATGTCCTCATATGCCTAGCATCTACATGTGTAGTGCTCCTCGTCCTCCACCTCCTCTCTACATATCCTGCATAATCTCTCATCCCTTGGGGTATGTGTGGCTCGCCCAACCTCAATCTCGAGCTGGTGTGATGACACTCTGAGCTTCCCAATGGCCACTCTCTGAGCAGGTGCCATATATGTATCCATGTATCGTGGTCTCTGAATGAAACCATCCGCTGTCAGAGTCAGGAAGTGCTCTCTGTAGTGTTGCCTCTTTGTGGGAAGAGGCTCCCGTGGTGCTATCCATGTCTCCCTGACGTGTATCTGTAGTAGGTCCTGACGGATGATCCTATTCCTCTCCGAGCGAGAGAGGGTAATGTGGGGGGAAGAGAGGTCATACTGAAAAGGGGGGAGATCCGTAATGCTCATGCCATGGTCTGCTAACCATCGGTAAGTCTGTGCATACCATACTCTCTCATGCCCTGTCTCTGCCAAATGTCTAGAGCTCTCAAATGCAAGCCAGGTGAGTCGGCTGGTGGGGAGCTCTCTGACTCTCAGAATAAAGGTCACCAACTGGAAGAGGGCCTCCACTAGCATCGGTGGTGTGCCAAGCTCAGCTCGTATAATGTCATGTGGAACGGAGGGCTTGCTCCGTAGCAAGCGTGAGATCATGGTGACCAGGGGCCTCTCAATCCGCGTCCACATCGCCTCTGTGATCCCTAGTGCCCATACTGCTGCTGTGTACATCAATGCGGGTGTCACTAGAGTGTCAAAGAGCCACCCCTTAGCCCGGGGCTCCTGAAACTGTGTCTGGAAGCAGAGTCTCTCCAATCCTGCAAGTGCCGCATAGAGAGAGAGAGAGAGAGAGAGAGAGAGAGAGAGAGAGAGAGAGAGAGAGAGAGAGAGAGAGAGAGAGAGAGAGAGAGAGAGAGAGAGAGAGAGAGAGAGAGAGAGAGAGAGAGAGAGAGAGAGAGAGGGAGGGGAGAGGGGAGAGGGGGAGGGAGGGAGCGAGGGAGAGGGAGAGGGAGAGGGAGAGGAGAGGAGAGGGAGAGGGAGAGGGAGAGGGAGAGGGAGAGGGAGAGGGAGAGGGAGAGGGAGAGGGAGAGGGAGAGGGAGAGGGAGAGGGAGAGGGAGAGGGAGAGGGAGAGAGAGAGAGAGAGAGAGAGAGAGAGAGAGAGAGAGAGAGAGAGAGAGAGAGAGAGAGAGAGAGAGAGAGAGAGAGAGAGAGAGAGAGAGAGAGAGAGAGAGAGAGAGAGAGAGAGAGAGAGAGAGAGAGAGAGAGAGAGAGAGAGAGAGAGAGAGAGAGAGAGAGAGTCATATTAACGTCTTCTGGAGGCCAAACTTGGCCTATGAGACAAAAACCATGTACAAGTGTAGTAACCCTGTGTAGAAGATAAAATGAAATAAAAAGTATATCGCTACACAAAGCTATATAGGGCTGGAAAAGGCTGGGGAGACCTGGCTCTGACTCTGCAGATAACGGCCACCTAATACATGGGGGGATCCAAAATGTGAGTAAAACGCCCTAGCTACTGGTGATGGGTGGAGGTGGGTGTAGTATGTGGTACATCGGTGGTGGTCTGAGTGCCTCTTGAAGGAAGACAACCCAGGGGGTGGTGGTAGGCCTATGCTCCATCATGTGGTCGTAGGCAATCCTGATGCGTGAGATATCCTCTTGATATAGTCGTGGTCGACGATATCCGCCCATGCGTGGTCGGCGCCGTGCTCTCTGTGCTGCTGCCTGGTGTAGCGTGAGCCCTATAGATGGACCTCTCTGATGTAGCTCAACTCGCTGAAAGAACTGCGTAATGGTCTGCTGGGTACTCATCCGTGGCTGATGTATGGGCTGTAGTGACCACTCTCGCCTCTCGTATGCTGCTGTGAGAAAGCATCCCAAGCGTATCTGGTCTCCCATAGTCATGCACAGCTGGAATGACTCCTCGATCTGGAACTGTGCTCGTAGGTCTAAGTATGCTGGACATCTGATAACAAAATGCTCCTCACTCTCTACCTCTGTCTGGCATACTGGGCACCACATCTCCTCACTGGGGACTCCCCTGGACCGACCCCTCTCAATCTCGAGCTTATGTGATGAAACCCGGAGCTGCCCAATGACGACTCTTAGGTGGTGGGGAAGGTAGGTCTGCATGTATCTCGGAATCTCGATGAAGCCCGTGCCCGATATATGTAGAAAATGCTCGCGGTAGTAGAGCATTTTCGGTGGCAATGTACCCCTAGGGCTCACCCATGTCCTCTGTATGTATGTATGCCATATCTCCTGACGAATGATCCTATTCCTCTCTTGATGAGAGAGCGAGTAGGTGGGTGCATGAGAGTCGTACTGTAGTGGTGGTAGCCTGTCTATGTCAAAGCCATGGTGGGCAAGCCAGTCTCATGTCTATGCATACCATGAGGAGGTGTGGCCTGCTAATGCCATATCACGTGATGCCTCGAAAGCACGATAAGCAATGCGCTCTGTATCCATGCTCTGAAGTCTGTGTAATAGGCATACTGTCTGGAATAGTGCCTCAACTAGCATCGGTGGTGCAGCGAGCTCTGCTCTAATGATATCATGTGGTACTGAAGGCTTGCTACGGATAAGTCTGGCAATCATGAGGATCTGTGGCCTCTCTAATGCTGTCCATACTGATGTAGCTAATCCTGGTCCCCATATGGCTGCCCCATACATGAGCGCTGGCGTAACCAAAGTGTCAAAGAGCCACCCCTTTGTGCGAGGCTCTTGAAAATATGCCTGGTGGCACTGTCTCTCCATCAAAGCTAGTGCTGCGTACCCACATGTGATGCGGTCACGGGCTGCCTGAGCCATAGAGAAGACCCCTGATGCTGCTGTAAATGTCACCCCCAAGTAAACATATGATCCGACCACCTCGATCGGTCCACCTGCTGCTGTGAACAAACTATGTCTGCGTACCTGTGCTGATGTATGAAAGATCAAGACCTTGGTTTTACCAAGGTTCACAGATAACCCTCTGTGTCTGCAAAAGTCATCTAGGCCGTGTAGATGATGCTGTAGACCTTCTCCAGACTCTGAAACCAATACAATATCATGAGCGTATAAAAGAATATGGACAGTGGACCCGTGTACCTCAATGCCATCTCCCCCTTGCTCCTGTATGAAGTCCACTATCTCATCAATGTAGAGACCAAAGAGGGTGGGTGAGAGAGGGCATCCTTGCTTCACCCCGATAGTGCTAGCAAGTGGATCAGATAAGCCCCCTGGACATCTGACTCTACCAGATACTCTCTCGTATAAGGCGTAGATCCCCCATATCATCTCCTGCGGAGCTCCGACGTCAAGTAGTCGTCCGAAGAGTCGATCCCTGGGAACAGTGTCAAATGCTTTGCGGAAGTCCACAAAGCAACAATATAATCTCCTCTTCCTCACCCTGGCCTTGTCGATCAGGCATCTCAGAGTGAAGATGTGGTCAATGGTAGAGTAATCTCGTCTGAAACCTGCCTGTCCTGGAGCCCTGATGCCCTTCCTCTCAGCGAGAGTACTCAACTCTGTCTCTAGTACCGCCCCATATAACTTGGCCAATATAGGGCCAATCATGATCGTCCGGTATGTAGCTGGATCCATAGTATCACCTGACTTATGAATGGGCACTATGGTGTGCTCAATCCATGAGTCTGGGAACCCTTCAACCAATGCACGGTTGAAGAGATGGGCAATGAACGGTGCGAGAGTCGTGCCTCCATAGATGAGGTGCTCTGCCTGTAAACCGAAATGATCATGGGCCCTGCCATGCTGCAGCCGGGCAATAGCGCGTCCCACCATAGCGGGTGTGAAGAAGTCAGAGGTAGTAGGACGTGGGCTCTTCGGTCTGGGAATGGGAGGCTGGTCTGGGATCTCGTATAGGCTCCGTGCATAGCTATGCCAAGTGCTCGGGTCTCGGATAGGTGTCAGCTGTCTCCTCTCTCTCAAATGTCGCCATGCCACTACACTGTCTCGACTCATAAGCAAATGGTAAATATCCCAATACTGTCTCTCCTCCCAATCTCGCCGTTTGCGGCGAGTAAGGCTCTGCATGCGACGCTGTGCCTGTGTGTGTGTAATATCTCCTCTATGCGTGGAGGGTGCATATGTGTGCGGTGTGGGAAGCTGCGGAGAGCTGATTGCTGTAGGATGGAGGTGATATGTGATGTAAGTGTGTCCAAAGGTGAGAATGGATCGAGGGAGAGTAGGCAGGTGTGTAAATGGTGTGCATAAATGTGTGAGAGCTCGTGTGTGAAGTGTATCGTGGTATGTATCTCAGTGGGTGAGGGAGGGTCTAATGGAATCGGAGATGAGAGTGTGAATGTAATAAATGTGTGGTCAGCACCGAGTGGGCGTCGTCCAATACTAAGTGAAGGGATGAGTGAAGCTCCAGAGGTAGTACCCAAAATGTAGTCGACTGTGCTCTCACCTCCCCCGTGAGGGAAGCAAGTAAATCCGCCTGAACCTGGCCACCGATTCATCCTGTTATATATAACGAGATGATGTCGACTGCCTAGCTCGAGTAGATGTCTGCCATAGCCGGTGGTGTCCTGACCCGTATCTGCCGATACTCTGCTGGTGCTAATCTCAACTTGGTCTCTGGCCCTCATGAGATGCGGGTGATCCATGTCATATGCCTCGCACTGATGCGACTGAGTGCGGCCATTGAAGTCCCCCATAAGGAAGACTTCACCAAGTGTGCTGTAATGTAGTATCTCATCTGAAAGCGCTGTGTATGGTGAGTCTCTATCTCGGATCGGTCCCCCCCCCCCCCCCCCCCCCAGCTCCTGTCCTGCGTATCGAGATCCGTCTGGTGGGAAGTAGCATATAGCAATGTAAATCGAGCTCCCCTGTGCTATCTCTATGCGAACCCACATGTATCGTGCCTCCTCATCTCTACCTATAATATGGATCCGGCTTTGTATCTCCTGTCGAAATACGATGGCCACTCCTCCCGATCCTCGCGCTGTACTCTGTCTCGTCGTAGTCCTGAATGCAGATTCCCAATGAAAACCTGCAATGCGTGGTAGACCTCTCTCTGGGCTCTCGTGTGTCTCTATGATGCACGCAAAGTCATGTGATGCCAGGATCTCCTCGACTCTGTCTGGTCGCGTCTGGTCGCGTCCAGAGTGCCCCGTTGCAGTTCCACACCACTCCTCTGAGTGGTGTCTCCTGGTGTAGTGATGTCTCATAGGCCGCATGGCCCTATTTGATAGGGCGTCCGTCTATGAAGACCTTACCATCACGGTAAAAGGCCTTCCTCCCCTCTCGACGTGCCTGGAGTATCTGTGGCATGCAAGCGCGTCGGTGTGCCACCTGCATACGCGTGAGGTCCTCGTCCATGTAGAGGGTGCCGCCGGGTAGTCCACGTAGTACCGATTGACGTCTAAGAAAGGCGGTCCGTGCCTCCTCCGAACTCATCTTGAGGATGAGTGCTCGCAAACGTGATGTATCCCTCCCAACCCTCCATGCGTCTGTGTATGGCATGCTCTCGTATCCAAGTCGATGGAAAATGTCAGTGGCGTCTTCCTCCGTTGATACCCCTTCGGGTAGGTCTGTAATCCGAATGTGAAGTCTTCGAGTGTGTCGAAGCCTCTCCTCCTCAAGTGTATCCTGGACTCGTGTGAGCTCTTCTTTCTGCACGTCTTCCCTAACTTCCTTCTTAACCCTTTTGTGTACTACTTCCAACATGACTCTCGAGTAGATTCTACCTCCGTTTTGATTTCCTTCTTTATTTCTTCCTTAAGTATCTCCACGTTGGAGATCTCCCCCTCTTCTTTCATGTGCTCATAAGCTGTCCTCCAATGGTCTCTTTCTTCTGTGAGAGTCTTCACTTGTTCTTCCAGTCCTTTGACTTTATTCATTACTTGTTCTTCGAGTCCTTTGAACTTTTCCATCATCATTCGTATCTCCATATTGAGGTTGCGGTCTGCTTCCTTTTTGGCCTCTTTGAGAGCTTTAGCAATAAGGTCATCCACTTCCTTCCGGTCCATGGGAGCCATTTCAAGGTTTAGGATTAGGGCTCGGGTAGAGAGAGAGAGAGAGAGAGAGAGAGAGAGAGAGAGAGAGAGAGAGAGAGAGAGAGAGAGAGAGAGAGAGAGAGAGAGAGAGAGAGAGAGAGAGAGAGAGAGAGAGAGAGAGAGAGAGAGAGAGAGAGAGAGAGAGAGAGAGAGAGAGAGAGAGAGGGGAGGGGGAGGGGGGGGGGGAGGGAGGGAGGGAGGGAGGGAGAGAGGGAGGGGGGGAGGGGGAGAGAGAGAGAGAGAGAGAGAGAGAGAGAGAGAGAGAGAGAGAGAGAGAGAGAGAGAGAGAGAGAGAGAGAGAGAGAGAGAGAGAGAGAGAGAGAGAGAGAGAGAGAGAGAGAGAGAGAGAGAGAGAGAGAGAGAGAGAGAGAGAGAGAGAGAGAGAGAGAGAGAGAGAGAGAGAGAGAGAGAGAGAGAGAGAGAGAGAGAGAGAGAGAGAGAGAAAGAAAGTCATATTAACGTCTTCTGGAGGCCAAACTTGGCCTATGAGACAAAACCATGTACAAGTGTAGTAACCCTGTGTAGAAAACGAAATGAAATAAAAAGTACTCGCTACACAAAGCTATATAGAACTGGAGAAGGCTGGGGAGACGTGGCTCTGACTCTGCAGATAATGGCCACCTAATACATGGGGGATCCATAATGTGAGTGAGTAAAATACCCTAGCTACTGGTGATGGGCTGGCGGTGGATGTAGTATGTGGTATATCGGTGGTGGTGGTCTGAGTACCTCCTGAAGGAAGACAACCAAGGGGGTGGTGGTACGCCTCTGCTCCATCATACGGTCGTGGGCTGTCCGGATGCGTGAGATATCCTCCTGATATAGTCGTGGTCGACAATATCCAAGCATGCGTGGTCGGCGTCGTGCTCTGTGTGCTGATGCCTGGTGGAGAGTGAGCCCTATAGATGGACCTCTCTGATGTAACTCAGCTCGCTGAAAGAACTGAGTAATGGTCTGCTCGGTACTCACCCGTGTCTGATGTGTGGGCTGTAGTGACTGCTCTCGCCTCTCGTATGCTTCTGTGAGGAAGCGTCCCAAGCGCCACTGATCTCCCATAGTCATGCAGAGCTGGAGTGACTCCTCTATCTGAAACTGTGCTCGTAGGTCTAAGTATGCCGGGCATCTGATAATAAAATGCTCCTCACTCTCTACCTCTGTCTGGCATACTGGGCACCACCTCTCCCCACGGGGGACTCCCCTGGATCGGCCCCTCTCAATCTCGAGCTGATGTGATGAGACTCGGAGCTTACCAATGACAATGCGAAGGTGGTGGGGTAGGTATGTCTGCATGTATCTCGGAATCTCGATGAAGCCCTCGTCCGATATATGTAGAAAATGCTCACGGTAATAGAGCATTTTCGGTGGCAATGTATCCCTTGGGCTCACCCATGTCCTCTGTATGTATGTATGAAATATCTCCTGACGAATGACCCTATTCCTCTCCTGATGAGAGAGCGAGTAGGTGGGTGCATGTAAGTCATACTGTAGTGGTGGTAGCCTGTCTATGTCAAAACCATGGTGGGCTAGCGAGTCTCGTGTCTGTGCATACCATGAGGAGGTGTCGCCTGCTAATGCCATATCATGTGATGCCTGGAAAGCACGATAAGCAATGCGCTCTGTATCCATGCTCCGAAGTCTATGTAGAAGGCATACTGCCTGGAATAGTGCCTCAACTAGCATCGGTGGTGCAGCGAGCTCTGCTCTAATGATATCATGTGGTACTGAAGGCTTGCTGCGGATAAGTCTGGCAATCATGAGGATCTGTGGCCTCTCCAATGCTGTCCATACTGATGTAGCTAACCCCGGCCCCCAAATGGCTGCCCCATACATGAGCGCTGGCATAACCAAAGTGTCGAAAAGCCACCCCTTTGTGCGGGGCTCCTGAAAATATGCCTGGTGGCACCGTCTCTCCATCAAAGCTAGTGCTGCGTACCCACGTGTGATGCGCCATATCTCCTGACGAATGATCCTATTCCTCTCTTGATGAGAGAGCGAGTAGGTGGGTGGTAGCTTGTCTATGTCAAAGCCATGGTGGGCCAGCCAGTCTCGTGTCTGTGCATACCATGAGGAGGTGTCACCAGCTAATGCCATATCACGTGATGATTGGAAAGCACGATAAGCAATGCGCTTTGTATCCATGCTCCGAAGTCTGTGTAATAGGCATACTGTCTGGAATAGTGCCTCAATTAGCATCGGTGGTGGAGCGAGCTCTGCTCTAATGATATCATGTGGTACTGAAGGCTTGCTGCGGATAAGTCTGGCAATCATGAGGATCTATGGCCTCTCTAATGCTGTACATACTGATGTAGCTAATCCCGGCCCCCATATGGGTGCCCCATACATGAGCGCTGGTGTAACCAAAGTGTCAAAGAGCCACCCCTTTGTGCGGGGCTCCTGAAAATATGCCTTGTGGCACTCTCTCTCCATCAAAGCTAGTGCTGCGTACCCACGTGTGATGCGGTCACGGGCTTCTTGAGACATAGAGAAGACCCCTGATGCTGCTGTAAATGTCACTCCCAAGTAAACATATGATCCGACCACCTCGATCGGTCCACCCGATGATGTGAACAAACTATGTCTGCGTACATGTGCTGATGTATGAAAGATCATGACTTTGGTTTTACCAAGGTTCACAGATAACCCTCTGTGTCTGCAAAAGTCATCTAGGCCATGTAGATGATGCTGTAGACCCTCTGCAGACTCTGAAACCAATACAATATCATCAGCATATAAAAGAATATGGACAGTGGACCCCTGTACCTCAATGCCATCTCCCCCCTGCTGCTGTATGTAGTCCGCTAGCTCATCAATGTAGAGACCAAAGAGGGTGGGTGAAAGAGGGCATCCTTGCTTCACCCCGATAGTGCTAGCAAGTGGATCAGATAAGCCCCCTGGACATCTGACTCTACCAGATACTCTCTCGTATAATGCGTAGATCCCCCGTATCATCTCCTCCGGAGCTCCAATATCAAGTAGTCGTCTGAAGAGTCGGTCCCTGGGAACAGTTTCAAATGCTTTGCGGAAGTCCACAAAGCAACAATATAATCTCCTCTTCCTCACCCTTGCCTGGTTGATCAGGCATCTGAGAGTGAAGATGTGGTCAATCGTAAAGTAATCTCGTCTGAAACCTGCCTGTCCTGGAGCCCTGATACCCTTCCTCTCAGCGAGAGTACTCAACTCTGTCTCTAGTACTGCCCCATATAACTTGGCCAATATCGGGCCAATCATGATCGTCCGGTATGTAGCTGTATCCATAGTATCACCTGACTTATGAATCGGAAGTATGGTGTGCTCAGTCCATGAGTTCGGGAACCCTTCAACCAATGCACGGTTGAAGAGGTGGGCAATGAGCGGTGCGAGAGTCGTGCCTCCATAGATGAGGTGCTCTGCCTGTAAACCGAAATGGTCATGGGCCCTGCCATGCTGCAGCCGGGCAATAGCGTGTCCCACCAC
>CM035440.1:131455377-131465377 GCA_020310875.1 Ceratopteris richardii | reverse complement strand
CCGTAGAAGCCTTTCCGTTCGTGCTTTCCTATCTATGTAGTGGTTATGGCAAACCACAAAAGTAGCAAATTTATACACAAACATCCTGTAATAAGTCAGATAGAAATCTAAGGTGAAAAGTAGTGGTAGTCATTGTACTTATCTCCAATATGGCCTAGAAATGCATTTTTTACGGATGTTTCAAGAGCTATTAAGGAGTTACAACCATTGCCAGGGTCAAACTTACATCAAAGGCAAACACACTATATGAGCTCTATTGGCTCTCTAAATATTCTACGTATGTGGAAAATTCTACAGATGGTGATGAAATTAGATTCTGTTCCTGCTTTTCCTTAAGTTACAGCGAATTTTATGGGCTGTGATTTATCCTTTACTCTGTTTGCTGGAAAAGGAACAGGAGAATGTCTTGTTGAAGCTACTTATGGTTCATATCTGTGATGCATTACACTTTTTTCATGTATCTACTGCTGATTTTACTTGGATCCACTTGCAGGTTGCAGCTGGTGGGACACATTCACTTGTTTGTACAGAGAGTGGGCAGGTTTGGACTTGGGGACAACCTTGGCCACCAGGGGACATGTAATTTTTGTGCATCTTCCTTTGTCACTTACAAGGACAGTTCTCTTTCAGCTCCTAATTAAAACTTCAAAACAGAAAACAGATTTCTACCCCTGTACGCGTACAGGGTTTGGAGAATGTGAAACTGATTGCAGTTGGGGCATTCCACAATTTGGCTCTCTTGGAGCTAGGTGAAGTTTGGGCATGGGGAAACAACGAATATGGTCAGCTAGGAACTGGAGACACACAGCCAAGAGCCCTTCCAATAGCAGTCGAAGGATTGTCAGGGCTAGTTATGGTACCTCTTTGAGCTTCCTTTTCTTTCTAATATGCTCTGCAACTAATATTAACTTGTGAAAGTCGAGATTTTAAACCTCATTTCTGATTGAAAAGTTTTGTTTTGTTTGTTTGTTTTTTTTTTTGGTGTTTTTTCAGGTGGATATTGCAGCAGGTGGGTGGCATTCAATGTCTTTGACTACAAATGGGGAGGTAATGCATTTAATTTCTATTTCAGACATCAATCAAAGTTACTGTAATTCAAGGGACTCTGGGTTTTCGGTATATTATATAACCAATTTAAGTATATTTATTATTTGACTATATTTCCATAGGATATAGCTAAAAGTTGTGATAAGTGCAAGTAGATTTTGCAACATTAAGTTTTGATTCATTTGTACAATGTATTAAGGTCATTTGTGTATAAAAATATACTGATCCTTGTAAAATGAGGTGATATGCATTTGTTGTCATGATTACCAGGTAAATTGTTTCAGAGTTTTATGACCCAGCAATTATTACAATGATTGCAATCGCCTCATCCTACAGAGTAAAAAAAAGCTTAAGCCCTTCATGGCAGTGGTTCTATGCACAATAGGCATTATTGTTACAGCACCTCTTACTCTTAAATGAAATTAATTGGGATGCTAAAAAATCTGATACACGTGGGCTAACCACTTTATTGGTCACGTGATATTTCACATCCATTGATGCAAAACATTGAAGGATCCTTCTGAATTATTGGTAAATTTGCATATCCCTCACATTCATTGATGCAAAAGACAGAAGGATCCTTGGGAATCATTGACAAATTTGCATCAACTTAGAACTAAGGTTAGAGTTGTTTATGCGAAAAAACAACTAGAGAGCATTTATATTTTTGAGGGTGATTTGATGGACACTAAATTAACAAGAATTGAAAAAATTCTGCTAGACCTTTCTTGGACATCAAACTCAACTCCCAACCATAGAGCCAATATAAGAAATACTTGTGAAGATAATTTATAATGATACTTGTATTTTCCAATATAAGAAAAGGTGGACATCAAACTCAACTCCCAACCATAGAGCCAATATTGGCTAACCTTTGAGATGGGAGTCTTAAGCACAATAGGCAGCCATCTCCACAAGGGCCGGCATCTCATACCACCAACCCACACCAATATGGGTGTAGGGAAGACTCCCAAGAGGGACCAAGAGTCTCGTCATAGTGCACACAATAATTATGAATGAGAGGTTAGAGTCCTATTCGTAGGGCTCAAGAGATATACAATTATTGTTCATGTGGTAGAGGCTCCCTGTAGATGTCTTGCAGGTTGAAGACATAACAATTCCCCCCTTATTTTCAATTGCTATCCTCAATAATTTCTTGGGTAATAGAACCAAGGAATCGAATCTTCCATGATCTCGTTGACCCCAAGTTGTAATAGACTCAGGCTAGCCCTCCCTCTTGTTTAGATACTTAGGATAGTGGTCTTCCAATACATCCTCCTCCGATTCAGAACCAACTCGGGCTTTAATGGAATATATTGGGTGGTATCCTCGAAACTCATGATCTCCTCTGGAGGTACTACAGAATCGTTGTTTCCAAGTCATCTTTCAAGGAATTAATGTGGAACATAGGATTTACAATGATTCTTCAAGGTAAATCTAGCTCATAGGGAAGACTAGTTGCCTTTTTTTAGATATGAAATGGACCATAATATCAAGAAGATAGACTAGCGCATGTGCCATTTCTAATCGTCTTAGAGTATTTTGGTACTTGAAGGTGCACCTGCATACCCAATTGGAGGTTTTTGAGCCTATGATGCTAAGTAGCATAGAAGATAGCTTGATCTTGTGCTTCCTTTATGCTCTCCCTTGTGGTCTATAACATTCACTACGTATCTTGTAGAAAATTGCTCAAAAAGTGGAGCTGCACACTCATGCGTCTAGGGGCTGTTGGTTGTCTTGGGTCATAATTTTACATCAATATGAATGGGCTATAGCCTTATAATGGCTAGCCGAATGCCTAGAATTGTTTTAAGCAAACTCAATCTTGGGAATGTAATACTCCCAGTGAGACTTGAGTTTGAAGACGTATGCATGCAACATATTCTCCATCATCTTATTCTTGCACTTGGTCTTCCAATCACTATTTAGATGATCCGAGGAAGACATGCACGAGCATAGTTGGGTCATCAACCTTTTGAAGGTGGTTTGTCAAAAGTTGCTAGTGAACTTTGTATCACGATAATTAACAAACTCCTCTGGTAGTCCATACAGTTTATGACTCTTCATGAAGAGTTGAGCTAACTCGCGACTCTTCACGATGAAAAGCATCGGTATAGATTGTTGAAATTACGAAGTGGGCGAGCTAATCAACCTTAGAGCAAAGGAATGGTGTTGCCAAAGCTAAAGGAGACTCCAATGGACAACACAACATGAATCCTTATCCATTCATGTCAAATGAAAAGCCGAAAGACAATTCAAGGCTATATGAAGAGCCAAGGGTCACACAACGGTAGGTGAAGAGTCACAAGGTCAATACAGTCATATTCTCGTGGAGAAGGCTCAACCAAGGCCATTTGGGCGTTCGAAAGGAAGGGAAGGACTTGTGGAGCAAATGCAAGGAGTGCCAATACCTGTCCAAGCAGAGGGGAGGTCATTTTAATGCATATGATATCTTGTTGGAAAGCTTATCTCTTTTACTTTGTGTCATCTCTCCTAAATTCTTCTCCAGTAATTACTAGGAACAATTTTAGTGAACCTCTATTTCTATCATAAGCTAATTGTCTGCATAGTCTCTATTGTACAGTTTGGTTGGCTGACCTAAACCAATCCATTTGGAGTACTTGATAGCTCATTCTGAAGCTATACAAGTCTAATGTGTCTGAACAAAACCTTAGATGATTTGGATCTTAGCTTTTGGTTCAAATTGGCACAGATAGGTTGACTAGCTATAGAAGGGGGTGAACAAGAGGGACCTAGGAGGGCCTACTCATGTTTCTTGTAAACGTTCGGGAGTAAAATCTCACAGTTGGTATTAGAGCAAAGCTGAGATCTGCAAAGGTTCAGTGGAAGAAGCTTTGAGCAAAGGATTCTAGCCTATTGCATCTGGAGATGAAGTAGCACTTGAAGTTGATCCAAAGGACCCAAAGACTGCAAATGCAAAGCTAAGGGCCTTGAAGGAATTGGAGGAGAGGAATAGGAGAGATATCTTCTTGATATCTCATGTAATCTCCAATATTATGATTGGGAATATTTCAGTATTTGATGATGCTAAAGATGTATGGGAAGCCATTGAGAATGTCTATGCTATTTCCTCAAGGAGTAGAAAGATGCATCTCAAAAATGAGCTTCACACACTTGAGAAAGCTTGTGGTCAACCATAGTTGACTACACCTTAAGAGTCAAAGAACTTAGGGATCGGCTTGCATCCATTGATTGCAAAGTCGATGAAGAAAACATAGTGCAGATCACCCTCAATGGAATTAGAGAGGAAGATAAGTGGAAGCCTTATATAACCACTATCCTTTATAGAGATCTTCTCCCATCATTGGAGGAGCTCATCCCTCATCTAGTGGTAGAAGAAGCTACAATGGGAGATGCACCAAGGAGCAAGGATGCACACTGACAAGCACTCCATGCCAACAAAGGGAAGGGCAAAGGAGGCAAGAAAGGTAAAGGTGGCAAAGGCAAAGGCAAACAATTAAAGGAAGATGATGAAGAATCAAATTCAGACTCCAAGGCCAAATCCAAGGCCAAAGGCAAGGGCAAGGGAAATAATCCACATAAAGATATGATTTGTTATATTTGTGGTAAGCCAAATCACATTGCTTCATACTGTTGGCTCAAGCATGGCAAAAGAGAAGGACTAAGTGAATTATGCTAGCACCACTTCAAAGAATGATGCCAATGAGAAACTCCTAGCCATGAGGCATCAATATGATAGGGATGCCATGGACCATAAATGGTACATGATTTTGGTTGCAACAATCACATGTCATGCCAAGGAGATGTTTTCATCAATATGCATTGTGCAGGTTCCAAAGGCCAAGAGCTGTGTGGAAAAATGTGATAACACGAAAAACCCCATAGAGCATGTGGGGATATCAGATTGGAAGAAGACAAGTCTGCAAAGGTATCACAATGAGTACTTCATGTTCCTTCCATCAATGAAAACCTTATTTTTGTAGGGAAGATGGTAGAAAAGGGATTGCAGGTCATATTCAATGACAAGGGCTGTCTTGTGAAGGATGGAGGAAAGGTTGTAGCCAAAGAAAGAAGAGAAGGCAAGATATTCACTCTCGATGTTACCCCCACACGTAGCCAAGTATGTTATGTCATGTTTGGGACTAGGAAGATTGCAGAGATCTTTGGCATAAAAGAATAAGGCATGTGAATATTCCTAAGCTCAAGAACATGACCAAAGCAAGATTAGTGAGAGGTTTGCCAAACTTTGAAGGCAAATCCATGAATGAGTTTTGTGATGCTTGCCAACTAGGTAAGCAAGCTAGACAATCTTGCAAGAGGAGTACTCACAGATCAACAAAGACCTTGGAGTTCATGCACATTGAAGTTTGGGGGCCTAGCAAGGAGGCTTCTTTAAGCGGAGCAAGATACTATGTCACATTCATTGATGAATGCTCAAGAAAGCTATAGATCTATATCATTAAAGAGAAATCAGATGTGTTCTCCATGTTTCAAATGTTCAAGAATGAAGTTGAGAAGGAAACAGGTAATCAAGTGAAAACCCTAAGGTCTGATGGAGGGGGAGAGTACTTTTGTAAGGAATTTACAAAGTACTTGCAAGATCATGCCATCAAAAGGAAGTTCACATGTAGGTACACCCCTCAACAAAATGGAGTGGCGGAAAGGAAAAATAGGCACCTTGTGGAGATAGGTAGATGCATGATAAATGAAGGTAAATTACCGTTCTCTTGGGAGAGGTTGTAAATGCATCAGTGTATCTTATGAACAGGGTTCCCACAAGTGGAGTGCGTGAGCTCTCATCTTACGAAGCTTATTATGGGAAGAAACCAAGGCAAGGACACCTGAAGGTGTTTGGATGTGTATGCTATATGCACATACCACAAGAGGGTTTGAGTCTAAATCTGAGAAATGTGTCTGTATTGGTTATTCCACGTAACAAAAAGGGTACTAAGTGCTATAGTCCTCTGACCAAGAAGCTCCATGTGTCCAGAGATGTGGTCTTTGATGAGATAAGGCCATGGTATGCAAACAAAGGTAAGGAGAAGGTGCTTGAAGATGATTATGATGACATGAAGGTTATGATTTGCAGGTTAAACCTCAAGAATCCATCACATTGAGTGGACTAGAAGCATCAATATCAAATGGACATGCCCATGGACTCCATGATGAAGGTAAAGGTTATGCATAATGGAGTCGACATGCTATATACTCTTGTGGTTGACTACCATGAGCTTATAGTTGCACTTTCTTTTGAGGGTGAATTTGGGGTTTGCCTAGATTTATTCTTGTATATATGACTATCGTATTAGCGGACATGCACTTTTCACTTGTGGATTCTTCGTCCGGGTTACAACCGGTTGATAGGTGCGTATACCCTATCAGCTATGCATTTTTTGTAATTTTTCCTATCTTTTGTTTGCATTTTGTGCTAGGCTTCATTATGGCTGAGTTTGCCCATCACTTCCCGAAGTGATAGAAACTCAGCTAGCAGAGCTTCTTGTGAGTTCATGTTCATGGTGTGTGTGCATTGTGGGGTGTGTGTGTGAGCATGTATTCACTCTGAGTTCTAAACCCACTATTGGGCACTGGTGACGTTAGTGGGGATGTCATAGTATTGAGTCGATACTATGCATAATGGAGTCGATATGCTATACAGTCTTGTGGTTGACTACCATGAGCTTATAGTTGCACTTTCTTTTGAGGGTGAATTTGGGGTCTACCTAGATTCATTCTGGTATATATGACTGTCGTATAAGCGGACATGCACTTTTCACTTGTGGATTCTTCGTCTGAGTTACGACCAGATACCCTATCAGCTATGCATTTTCTGTAATTTTTCTATCTTTTGTTTGCATTTTGTGCTAGGCTTCCTTATGGCTGAGTTTGCCCATCACTTCCGAAAGTGATAGAAACTCAGTTCGAAGAGCTTCTTGTGAGTTCATGCTTATGGTGTGTGTGCATTGTTTTCCCCATGTTACCACATACTTGCTACACTCATATGTGGTGGTACTTTGTACTTGGGGATATTATTCAGCTTTAACTTCAATTCAGTTCATCGTCAATAGAGAGAGCTATTCTAGCCATCCGTCTTCTCCATGTGTCTTGTTGCGTTTGTGCTCCTTGTGTGTGCTTCTTGTGTGTTTCTCGCACGTCTACACACACCCAACCGTGGTATCAGAGAAGGTTCAGCTCCTTCTCAAGTTTCGGTTTTTCGCATCGCGGTGCGCGTGCACTTTTAACACTGCAAATAGATTTCAGACAAAGTAAAAAAAAAACGCGTTTTTTACGAAAAATAAAAAACGTTTAGTACTCTAGAACGTTCTAAACGTACTAATACGTTTTTCTGACAGGTGAAAACTTTTTTTATTGTGTGAGGGCTATTTTTGGGGGTTTTTTTTCCTGTTTTCAGTATGTGAGCAATGTTTTAGTGTGCGAAGCCCCTTTAGCACCCTTGCTTGCTACCGCTTGAGCATTTCTTTGAGCATCTTTGGTTCACCCTTGAGCTTTTAGTATTCACTTTTAAGTCTTCAAACTTTAGCCCTTACAGAAGTTAAGATTCTTCTTCACACACGTAAAAAGACAGATAAAAAGCCATCAGCTTCTTTTTACTATCCATTAGCTTCAGGCTTCCATTAGCTTTCATCATGGGAAGAGTTCAATGTCAACATAACTATGTGAACTCTGAAAATAACCCTACCTCTTGGCAATGCAATTATTGCATGGGTGTTGATGGTGGTTCAACATCTCGAATGTAGCATGAAAGTTCATCTCCTTGGGTTTGGAGATAAAGCCATTGGGAAATGCCCTTGCATACCTCAAAAAACCATGAAAGAGTTGATTGCTCATATTCAATTAAGTCCAGTAGCTAATATGCATATGTCTCCATCATTTGAGAGCACTGTAACCATGATCCATGCTTGCAAACCTACATGTCAACGCTCGCGGATCATGGCAAATACTATCTTCAATAAGGTAGCAGATCAAGTTTCTTTATGTGTTTTTAGCACAGATATGTAAAAGAATGCTATATATACATTATTCATTGGTTATTTTAAAAATAAAAATAAAGATGTTGCGAACAAATATAATACTTGTTTTTTATTTCCATTTTTTAGTGCCCTACTTATTAAACGTTTTGAAACTTGTTTTTAAAACTCGTTTTTAAAACTCTCTTTGTACTATGATTTCGGAGCATAGAAAAGTGAATTTCAGCGGCCAAGAAACATTTCCATCAGTTGCATTGGGGTTTCACCCCCATTTCGAAGCCATTCGTGTGGTCAGAATCGCCGTCAGAATTACAGTTTGTGAGCTGAAATTTTAGCATTCATTTCAGCTTTCGTTGAAGTAAAGATTTTGTCACATTCTTGTTCCTTCGTGAAATGGCGGGGAGCAATGACTTGTTTGGCATGCTTCAAGCTGAAGATAAGTTTGATGGGACCAACTATCCAATGTGGTCTTACATGATGAAGCATGTTCTTGTTGCAAAACAACTTTGGAACATAGTGGCCGATGTAGATCGAAGACGTGCAGGTTCTTCTACTTCACAGTCGACCATCATAGATGGAGCTTCTTCTTCAAGTATAGTGATTACTCCTTCTCAACCTACACAGGAGAAGCTTAGATGGGATGGAAAAGATGCTCAAGCTCATGCATTGATTGCGCTTTCTGTGAAGTTTCATATAGTTCCACACATTTGGTCATGTTCTACATCGAGACAAGCATGGGACACTCGTGCTTCTTTGTATGCCGTGCACAATGAAGCACGTGTTGCATACTTGAGGAAGCACCTTGAGGATGTATGTATGGCTGAAAATGAGTCTGTGGATGTGTATGTGATATGCATCAAGGACTTGAAAGAGCTATTGGCAAACATAGATGATATGTTTGGTTGCAAAAGGGAGCCCTAATATGTATGCATTTCATGAGGTTGTGTCTTCTTTTGCAAGAAGAGCAATCTAGAGTGAATAGGAGTGGTGTGATTGAGGGAATGCATGCACTTGCTATCTCACAAAAGGAGAAAAGCAAGTATGGCTCAGCTTTGGGTTCATCAAAACCAAAGCCTCAACCTTCCTCCTCCACTCATTCCTCTAATGATGCTGATTTGCAAAAGAAAAAGAGATGCAAATATTGCTGAAAGGATGTTCATACTATTGATGAGTGTAGAAAGCTTGCTAAGCGCAATGAAAAGAAGAAGGAATCCGGCATGTCTATTGCTAAAAATTCAGCAAATGCAAAGAATGATGAAGCTAACATAGCTCAAGTTTTTTGGGCATGTGTTGTTACATGTCATTATGATGCATCTTTGCATTCTAAATGTATGGTTGTGAGTGAGGCCGATTCGGATTGGTTCTTTGACAGTGGTGCTTCAAAGCACATAACCTCATGCAAAAGGTTTTTTGCATCTTTGAAAGATGCACCCAAAGGAGGACATGTGGTGTGTGCAAACAATGCCTCTTATCCTATCATTGGAGTAGGAGAAATTGAGCTTAGGGCTGCAAATGGAGGTGTGATTCTCTTGAAAAATGCATTGTATGTGCCTGGTATCAAGAAGAACTTAATGTCAGTTCCGTTGATTGCCAGAGTTCGACTTCATGTACACTTTGTTGATGATAAGTGTATGGTTCATGATTTTAGCAATGGTTATATTATCGTGATGTCTGGTATATTGTGTAATCGTTTGTATCGCATGGATACATACAAGAGGGTTGCCGCCTTGGTTGCTCATACTTCTTCCATGGATGAAATGGAGCTTTGGCATGCTTGTTTTGGTTACTTGAACTTCAATAGTTTGCTTTACTTGCAAAAGAAGGACATGGTTATTGTTTCGAAAACACTTGAGTCCATTGAAAAGCATGCACGTGAAGGTTGCATTCTTGGAAAAATGCATCATCTTTTCCAAAAGATAGTCATACACATACTACAAGAAAATTACATCTTGTTCATAATGATGTATGTGGTCCCATCAAGACTC
>CM035440.1:131345377-131447877 GCA_020310875.1 Ceratopteris richardii | reverse complement strand
GATTGAACAATTGTCAGGAGAAAAGATTATACAGGCCTGTGTCACCTTGTAGTGTTCGTTGAATCAGTCTAATATACAATGTATACATATATTAACGGTTTTATTGGAAACAGGTATCATGTGGGGGAACTCATAGTGTTGCACTCTCAGAAAAAGGAGACATGTTTTCTGTGAGTATCTTGGCAGAGGAGAACATGAACTTCTTTGATCTGTTTATCTTTGTTTACTTCTTTTCCTTCTTTTTCTCTTGTCAACTTTTCTCATGTTTGTCAGTGGTCCCAGCCGTCCCCTACGTGTGAAACTGCATGCACCACACAGATGCACAAGCGTGCACACACACGCACGCACACACGCAAATGTGCATGCACTTGCATGCATGCACATACACTCTCACACCAAATGTGCATGCACTTGCATGCATGCACATACACTCTCACACTCCCTCTGGATGCAATATGAAGAGAAACTTCTCTTGATACAGTTTGGTAGAGCAGACCATGGTCGGCTTGGCTATGCCACGGCAGTCACAACTGGAGATGCTGTAAGAGTGCCAGTCATTGTCGCACACAAGGAGGATCATGCACATTCAGGTAATGGGACATCCCCTCTGAGCCATGAAGATCTTAATTTATGGTCAATCAAGTCGATTGCTTGTGGGGGCCGACACACACTGGCTCTTGCATCTCTAAGGCCATATGAAGGGTAAAGCAGCAATTTGTGAGAATTCTTGTAAGCAAAGAAGCAGGAGTCCTACAAACATACATGAGAGAGGCAGACTATTGAACACTCTCTTTGTCTCTTTCTTTCTCCCATATGCTCAATGAATTTCTCCTTGCCTGCTGAAATGCAAGATATAGATAGTTTTGAGGCTGGGTCAGCGAGTACATCTTTTATAGGTCTTAGTAGCAAATGATTGCAAAGTTCTGTATCTGTTTTATATCTTGGATGGCTGTAAGGTTGAATGCTTTGCATCTTCCCAGATTTAATATGTTCCTACAAGTGCTTGACAAAAAAGGTAAACTCATTAACATGCAGCAAAGCTGTGGGATACTGCATATATTCTTGATAGAATATGCCGTTTTTCTTGGCAATGTATTGCATTTTCCTTGAATAGCATAAGTTAGCATATTGTGCCTGCTTTTAATTAAGTTCTGAAATATCGGGGAGAGATTTAAAATGTCAAATATATCTAATACACCATTCCTCAAGAGCGAACACATCAAGGCCACTCTTTTTGTGCAATTTATGCTTATATTTAGGTTTGGTTTAATGTTCCCTGACAAGAGGACAGATTGTGGCCATTTATTTAGGTTTTGAAATAGTGGCCAGAGAATACCTCTTTCTTATGTGTATTAACTACAGAAGGTTGATGGGCTCAAGAGGAAAGATATTTCAGGGCCGGAAATGTTTATGGTCATTTTCATAATGTCTTGCATAATGCTCTCTGAATTGTGTGCTATGAAGTCTCCAAACAATTTTATTAGCTCTCAGGAGTTGTTAGATATTGTTTATGCATTCATCAATAAATGACATTGTTATGGATGAAGCGAGTCTTGTCTGACCGAACCGATTGCGTCTTTTGGAGGAGGCACGGGTTCAAGCCCCATCGACTGTGTTAGCAAGACTCTCCTCATCCACTTGATGTGGTGAGATGGAAACCAGCCCCCATAGGCGATTTGTGAGCCTTTGGGCACACGTTGAAACGAGTCTCCTCGTCTTACCTTAGGGCTATCCCTACCCAGTTTCTAACCTTGGCTATGCCCTTCATTGCTGTACTTTCCATTAATTCAAGCTAGCAAGGAAGAATAGATCTCAAGGTCGAACTTCCTTAAAGAAAAGTCTTTGGAAGCTCTCTCCTCAAGTTAATAGCAGACATCATATTAGATACATGGAACCACCACAATCTCTCATTTAAAACCATCTCGAAAAGCATATGGATACACTAATATGGGATAATTTATGGTGGCACGCTCTTTATTGTATCTAGTTTACATGGCTTACCCAAATGTGGAGGGAATATTTCGAAAATACTCCACTATTAGTTTGGAAGAACTTTCTCATTGTGTGATTATGGAAGATAATCTACATGCACGGTGGCACATAACTTTGTTATTGTGTTGATTATGGAAGGTAATTTTCATGTAGCATCTCTCTCTCTCTCTCTCTCTCTCTCTCTCTCTCTCCCCCCCCCCTTTCCCCTCTTTCTCTCTCCTCCCATCATCATCCCCTTCATTTCTTCTCTTTTTCTATTTTTACCTCTACCTTATCGACTCTTTCATCTTCCTTGATGCTTGTATTATCAAAGAGGCAGTCAATGTAAATCCCTTTAGTGTGCATTGGAAGCCATCGATTTGGTCATACTTTCTTAAGAAAATCTGCTCATAGGGCCCACCCTCTCTATATCACAAAAGCATTACGAAATCCACATAGGGGTGCATGATGCCACATGGTTCAAATGGACACAATGGACAACTTGATCTATGATGATGATTTATTACAAGGTGAAGAAACAACCTAGGTTTATTAGGGCTCATAAGATATGATGTGTAAAATTAGAAGGTACATAATAGGATAAGACAAACCATAAAGAGATTGAAATTAGGTCTTACTTGGTTATATTCCATGGAAACTATGCTCTATGACTTGTGCTCAAAGCTTGATGCTCACAGGATGGTTACACTTGAGTTCATCTATGTCAATGGATCAAAATGAAATCTAGGTGTCAAAATTAGGCACATGATCTATCAATTTTAGGGTTTTGACACCAACAATATAAAACTCAAATTCTTCATTGGTTGTGATAAAGATAAGGTGCTTAGGACATTTAAGGTGGATCTAAGGGGTTCATGACATTTTTCCCTTGGGCGATGACTTAGACAAGTGGATCTAGCTAATGCGCATGCCTTTGCAACACAAAATTCATAATAGTGCAAGAGAAAGATCTACAATGTTGTGTGCTTGGAGGTGGCGTTATTAGTTTTTTAAGAAAAGTGTCAGGGTGGAAAGAAATAAAATTTATAGGGTAGATTTTTTGATGGATTTAGCAAGTTGACTAGGTTACGAATACAAGTAAGAGTACTTAATATAGTAAGAAATTGTCTATGGATTGCATGACTAACAATATAATTATGTCATGAACGAAAATTAAGTGTTCTAACTTGTTTCCAAGCATAGTCTTGAATTCCAAGGGAAAATATTTCTTTCTTTGACTTTTGAATGGTTTTTCTTGCTCATGATATGCATTCTTTGATCTTTTAAATTTCAAGAGCACATCACTATGGTCTAATTTTGCCAACTCCTTTTTGTAAGTTCTCTCCTTTAAATCAATGGTTGTACAAATGGAGCTTCTAGTGGAGAAATAACAAGAAGTGCTTTTACATGATTTGACATGTAAGAAACCTTGATTTTATTTTCCTTCAAGAGCTGATTCTTACGTTTTTTTTTCGATTAATAACTAACATTGAACACGTTCAATTGATGCAATAAAAATTCATCTTTTAGACCATATAAGAGTTGATTAGCTTGGTGGTCTTCTTGATATATGGATCCATGAAATAGATTCTTGAGATCAATCAATCATCATGCAACCTTCTTAAGTCTTCTAGTTATCTTTCAAGATTCTTTAATGAAGCTTGGATTGCTTTATAGTTGGAATCCATGGTTCTTGACATAAACTTTGTTTGACAATCTTGCCAAATTATTAAGGGAGTCTTGGGTTGAGGTCTTCTAGGCTGAATTTAGTTGCAAGGTCAGCTAGAAGATGATTATTATAAAAGAATTCAAAAACTCGTTCAAGGTTGCAACATTCGATGATGTACATTGATACAAGTGACGCCATATCTTTGGATCATAGATAGAGCTATTGAAAGAGAAGAACCATCTTTAGCCTTGCTCTTTTGACCAACTAACTAAGTTTTGATTTCCTATATGTGGATGTATTTGACTTGACCAATTTTCTTGTAGCAAAAGAAAAATTAACTCTTTAAATGTTAAGGAATTGGGTCATTATCAAAGAGTGGAAGCAGAAATCTGACAAGAATCAGGACACCCATTGAGAACAATATGCTTAATTGAACTATTTGGCAAAATTTCATTCGCAACATCTTTGTGAGAAAAATGTCCATAGAATCATCTTCATTTATATGATCACCTTTCAACTTTTTTGAACGGTAAGCAAGACAAACCTCATTTCTTGCATGATATAGTGTGGAAAGAGTATGCCAAGCATCTTTAGTTATTCTCCATGAGAGAATATGAGGGATATTAGTATGTTTGATAGATGAGGAAATCAAGGCATGTAACAATGCATATCTGCCATCCTATCAAAGTTTCTTTGCAGTGATTGGGGGTATTGATGTGCCTAAAATAGTCGAAATTGGAGTTTCAAGAGGACTCAAAATACGGATTACACAAGAGCTTGAACTACATCCAAAGGCACCACCTTAATTAGCTATGATTTGAGCATTTGTAGATGAAGCATGACACATTTCAACACCCTATACAATATTTCTAGGCCCCTTTGCATCTAATATATGTGCATCATTTATGTGCATAATGGGTAGTTGGAATCATCTAACTTGTGCTCAACAAACAACATGCGAAATGCATCATTAGGCCAAAGTGTTGCAATAATGTGGCAATACATTTTGTTTGATACAAAGCTATTCTTCCATCAATTCACATAAACTCAATGCCCAAATAATGATGCAAATCCCCTAAATGTGACATCCCAAAAGAGGCATGCAAATCAACTTTAAATTCAGCAGTATGCTTCTCATATGGACCATTGAGCAGCATGTCATCAACACAGAGAACAATGATTAGAAGTACATATGCATGCTTAACATATAAGGTGCTCTTAGTTGGATTGTTCTCAAAATCATATGCAATCAAGTGGGCATGTATCTTTTCATACCAAGCACATGGTGCTTGCGTCAAACCATAGAATGCCTTTTTCAACCTGCACACTTTGTTTTCATGCCCTTTTTGCACAAAACCACAAGGTTGAAATACATTCACTTCTTCATGTAAGTCACCATTCGAAAATGCAATTTTAATATCCAACTGATTTACATCCCAACCATGGTGAGACGCAAGTGCCCAAATGCTATGAAGAGTGGTCATTCGGCATGTACAAGCAAAGGTCTAATCAAAATCAATGCCTCTCTCTTAAGCATAACCTTTGGTAGCAAGCCTTGCCTTATATCTATCAACTGTTCCATCAAGCTTACATTGCTACTTGTATATCCATCTAGTACCAATGGTCTTTTAGCCTGGAGGAAAATCACATAAAGACCATGCACCATTCTTCATGATAGCATCATATTCTGATCGCATAACAGCCATCTAGCTTTTTGAATTTTGTGCTTCATCAAAAGAAAAAAGCTCATTCTCATCACAAAAAATAGAGATAGCTATTGCATAGCAATTTGATGCAAAGGAAGAACTATGAGAGCTTGAAGGAGTACAATATGAGAAAGATGCATCTAATTTACTCTCTCTCAAAGTATGCACCAACCATTTAAGCATAGTTTTAGCCTCTTCTTTGTTAGCCCTCTCATGGACAAGTGTATTGTCTAAATCTACATCAGAAATGAAATGATATGCATCATCATATGGAACTTGCAAAGGTTGAGAAATCACCTTATTTTGGACCATCACTTGACTGTCCACCTATAAAAAAAGGCACCAAAGTCTCATACACTTCTTTAGTGCTAATTGAAGTCTCCTTGGTGTATGGAAGTAATGATTGAATTGTATCTTCCACAAAAACATCACGACTAAGAAAAATGCATTTAGTCTATGGATGATAGAGAGGATAGCCTTTTCTTTTGAAACTATACCCAACAAAAATACATTTCATTGCTTTATCATCCAATTTCTTATGTTATTGTTCAAGTACTAATGCGTATACCAGACAACCAAAGATACATTGATGAGCAACATGTGGCTTGTGACCATGCCAAGCCTCATATGGAGTGATTGATTGCAGTGCTTTGGTGGAACACTTGTTAAGTACATATGCTGCACACATAACAACCTCAAGCCAGAAGCTATGTGATAAATCTTGACTTTTGACCATACATGTAATAAAGTAAGTCTATGATCTACGGATCCGATGGCTTCAGACAGATCTGAAATCGGATACCGTTTGGTCACTCATCTATAGGACCAAAGATCTCAAGAGTAGACTCAAGCATAAGTCATGTGCTCTCATATTCAAGTGATCCACCTAGCCTAGTGGTTAAGTCTCATGGTTGTGAAGGAGGAGGTCTTGGGTTCAACTCCCATGGGGAGCATGGGGAGAGAGTTTTGCCCAAAGAGCTCTAGAGCCTTCTAACTCAAGTTAACGTGAGTTAACTTGAGTCCAGTGGACTTAACTCAAGAGGTCAGTACAACAACCACTAGTGGACTCTAGTGGAAGGTACTAAAGTAGTGGTCGAGATCACTCCAGCCACTAATAGACTCTAGTGGTGGATATGAAAGGAGTGGAGGAGATTGCACATGCACTAGTGGACTCTAGTTACATTTGTGGTCCTCATTAGTTCAAGAAGCTATATATACAGGCATAAGGTTGGGAGGAGAGTCATCTCTCAAGCATGTGGTGGTCGTAATCTTCGTTCTTTACATTGGTATCAGAGTCTAGGAAGTAGGCTTGGGCAAGGTGGAATGATCCAATGGCCTCTAAAAAAGGCGCTTGGGCATCCTCTATGTGAAAGGGTAGGAATTGTGGAAGGCGCGCGCGTCGGTTTCAAGGATTGACCTTACAATGATTGGGGTGTATCTCTCAATCCGGAAGTCGGATTGAGGCGTGTAATATACCGTTGGAAAGCTCTCGGAACGAGCTTTCCAATGAGCTAGCTTGGAAGTGTGAAGTCCTTGTGAAACCTTGGGTGGCACTTGATTGAGTGTTCAAGATACCAAGCATCGGTGAGAACAAGGTTCAAGACTAAGGTTGAGAACAAGGGCTCGAGACACCAAGGTTGCGAACAAGAAGGTTCAAGACACCAAGGTTGAGAGCAAGGGTTCAAGAGACCAAGGTTGCGAACAAGGTTCAAGAAACTGTGCGAGGTTGAGGAACATCAATTCAAGGGCACCTAGGGAGTTCAAGGGACTGATCACCGAGGCTAGAGGGATACAAGAGTAGATCATTGAGGATAATGATCGACCAAGGGTGGAAGAATGTAACATAATCCTGGTAGGAGATGGTTGAACCACACCCTAAGAGAGAGGATTAGGAAGTAATCCTCAACCATGGCTTTTGGGGCAAGTGGTTAGCCCATCACATTCCTAACCAAGAGGTTGTGAGTTCAATTCCTTACATTGGCTCAGCCTTTGACTCATAGCAAATTTACGTATCTACGAAGTATGAATTGGTTGTACAAAATTTTAGTTTTTTCTTTCCGCTTTCCAAATCTTTTGGACTTGACTCAGATATGGTATCTGATTCCTTTTTGCAAAAGACCAGGGTTAGCCGGTTAGAATAAAATAACTAACTTGAACATCCTAGATAGATGTTATGTACAAGAACCTTTTTAATCTTCAAAAGATAATAAGTCTAAGTGGACTTGTTCATTTGAGTTTGCTTCAAGGTATAGCGTAAATGATTTTCTAGAGTCCAGTATACTCTAGAATAAAGAAGTTAGGAATTGCTCATTAGATTGACAATTCCCAAGAACTTTTAGCTCAAGTCTTTGAGAAAATGTCCTAAGTTGGACAATTTTTCATTTTGAAGTTGTATTCGTCAAGTTAGTATGGTTGATTCCACCGAAATGGTAAACTTTCTCTTACAGTTTACAATAGGACTTCTTCAACTCATTGGGACAAAGTAGTCCTCTAGTCGGGTGAAAAAATCAAGTAACTGTTAGATAAAAGTAAACCATTGTACAGACATCTAAAGTTAGATGTATGGGACAACCAAACTTCAAGTTCTCCAAAACAGATTCAAGTGAATCAAGAGGGATAAGAATCCCACCTTCATTACTAAGCCCATGCACCAGTTATGCCTAGAAATGGACTAGTAATTTGAATCCACCCAATTCACATATTTGTGCCTAGATCGCACATCTAGAAACTATGAATTGGCCAGGGATGTGTTTAGATCCACCCTTATTATTCTTCACTAGTTTGTACTTTGTCCTGTTCATCAAAGTGCAAACCTGGATAGTGTTTCGAATCATTTGGGCAGGGATGCCACCACAGAGATGAGACATGTTCTTCCAGTACTAGAACATGACCATGTTCTTCCAGTTTTAGAACATGAGGCTCGAGGGTTGCCTACAGTTATATATATATAGCTTTATTTTCGAGGACGAAAATCTTTCCCAAGGGGGGAAGAATGTAATAAAGTAAGTCTATGATCTACGGATCCGATGGCTTCAGACAGATCTGAAATCGGATACCGTTTGGTCACTCATCTATAGGACCAAAGATCTCAAGAGTAGACTCAAGCATAAGTCATGTGCTCTCATATTCAAGTGATCCACTTAGCCTAGTGGTTAAGTCTCATGGTTGTGAAGGAGGAGGTCTTGGGTTCAACTCCCATGGGGAGCATGGGGAGAGAGTTTTGCCCAAAGAGCTCTAGAGCCTTCTAACTCAAGTTAACGTGAGTTAACTTGAGTCCAGTGGACTTAACTCAAGAGGTCAGTACAACAACCACTAGTGGACTCTAGTGGAAGGTACTAAAGTAGTGGTCGAGATCACTCCAGCCACTAATAGACTCTAGTGGTGGATATGAAAGGAGTGGAGGAGATTGCACATGCACTAGTGGACTCTAGCTACATTTGTGGTCCTCATTAGTTCAAGAAGCTATATATACAGGCATAAGGTTGGGAGGAGAGTCATCTCTCAAGCATGTGGTGGTCGTAATCTTCGTTCTATTGCAATACACCTCGCAATCTCCATGAGAGACATGTTATTTCTTTCAGCAACTCCATTTTGTTGAGGTGTATATGGCCTTGTACATTGATGTTTTATACCATGCTAAGCCAGAACGACATTAAAATCAAAAGACATGTATTCACCTCCTCGATCAAAACAGAGGGTGCCCAATTTACATGCTGGTAGATTTCTGTTTGAAGCACATAAACACTTTGGACTTTGCTTTCAACAGATACACCCATGCATGCCTGGAGAAATCATCAATTAATGATCAAGTAAAGATAGTTCCAAACGGTGTCTACATAGGACCATCAACATGACTATGAAGAAGCTTCAATTTATGAGCAACTCCAACTGAACCATCTTTAGGGAAGGAGGAACATAATATATTCTTCATAGACATGTTTACAAGGTGTCTCAAGTTTGGGTAGAGGGGACACTATTTTTAGATTTCTATAGGCATAACAAACTAGCAAAGTTCAGATGATCAAAGTGTGCATGCCAAAACTTTGCATCTGAGTTAGCTGAAGAATCTTGAACTGCATATGCTGAATCCATATATTTTACTAGTCTATGAGGTAATACATCCCACAACATAAAATGTTAGAATCAATAGTAACATTGCTATTCGAGAGATCATGAACTGTACATCTATCATCAATAGATTTGATAACAAAGCCAATCTTGGCTAATGCTAAAACTGACAACAAATTTTTCTTGATTCCTAGCATATATAAAGCATCTGACAATATGAAAGAACTATCATAACTAATAGTTAGAATGATCTTACCAACTCCCATTACAGGATAACTAGAGTTAGCACATGTAACACTATTTCCTCTAGGGGTAGACTCAAGTGAACTAAAGAAACTACGCTGCAAGATAATATGTTTGTTTTCCCACTATCAAAGGGCCATACATCTAAGTCTACTGCATACATATAGTACTTATGAGACCAATTGAAGGTTTCTAGAAAGGACCACATACATCACTATGAACAAGTTGTAGTTTGTGTAAGCTCTAACGAAAATATCTTTCTGGAAGGAGGAACATTGCATTTTGCCCAAAACAAAAGCTTCATAGAGAGGTTTAGAATGTGTCTCAAGTTTTGGCAGACATGACACCATTTCATATTTCTATAGATGAAGCAAACTAGAAACATTCAGATGACTAAAACATGCATGCCAAAGCATTGCATCTTATATAACTAGAATGTCATGAACTGCACATGCTGAATCATTCGCATATTTCATATAGTCTATGAGCTCATATAGTCAATGATATAAAATGATAGAAGCAATAATAACATCACCATTCAAGAGATCATCAATCGTACTTCTATAAATCAACAAATTTGACAACCAAGCAATCTTGGCTAATGTTGAAGCTGATAATATATTTTTTCTTGATCCCAAACACATATAATGCATCTAAAAATGTAAAAGAACATTCTCATTCCTAGCCTTGCTATTAACGCAATGTTAAATTCATTTCAAGAGCTAAAAAAGAAAAATCCATTTCTAGGATGTCAATAGCCATATACATTTTATAAGTTTTTGTAGTTTGAGGGTTTTGATTAATTAACACAAACATGACTTACTAAATTTTTAATTTTTAATTTTCTTTTGATTTTGTATATTTACAAATAAAACAAAGAAAAAATCTATGAGAAAAGGATTCATCTCTATGGAGCATAGCAATGTGGTGGATACCCCTATAGGATGCACTAAAACGATTGTTTCTCAAAGAGGACATACGATTTGGAATTGATATTTGAAACTTTTGGAGCACTGCATGAAGCAACCCATATTGAAGAATAGTAAGAAGATACAATAGAATCAACTCAAATTAGAATGTTTTAGTCACTATTAAGTAGAATGAGAGATATGTTGCTCCAAAACTTAGCTTGCAAGTAGGTAGCTTGATACCTTAGTAAGGGGATCTCTTCCTATACTTACAACCCATTGAAACAATGTACAAAATGTTGGAGAAACAATCACTAATTAGACATATATTTGAAGGTCAAATCTTAGGAAGAAAACACCATGCCTATGTGAAGGGACAAATTCATAAGTGTATCATATTTGTAAAGTTAGTTCACTTTAGTTCTAGAAGTTTTTTAAAAATCACGAGAATACGAAAATCTATATAAGTTAGTTTGTATCAACTGACGCGGAGAGAGAGAGAATAGAGAGAAGAAGTAGAAGAAGGAGTTCAATTATATACGACTGTGTATAGTCGGGATTCTCTGAGTGAGAAAGCATCTGTAAAACTTCTGAGTTTTTTATAGTTATGAGAAGAACTGAGTAAAGTTCTGTGTTTGAGCCTCTCTCCATCATCTCCATGATTACCTACTGTGTGATGAGTTACAAAGATCAAGTTTTCCAAGCAACTCGATGCCTGGCATCGAATCTCTGCTGATAAGTCATATTTTCATTTATCTTTTTCATTCAGTGCTGAAGTGTTTGAAAACATGATGTTGTTGGAGCAACTCGATGCCTGGCATCGAATTCCAGTTGGTAAGTCATATTGTAAGTGTGCATGAAATCACCTATAGTTTTGGTGTCCAAAAGATCAAGACTTTATGCGGGAAGTCGATGCCCGACATCGAATCCCTGCTCAAAAGTGGCCAAAAACATCACAAGTCGATGCCCGGCATCGAATTCTCGTTGCAAGTCGATGCTAGGCATCGAATTCTAATTTTAAACAGGCGCTCTTACTAAAACAGGTAAAATTTCCAGTTTTGGAAGGTCATACAGGGTCATCTTGTGAGAGCCATAACTTGAGTTCTAGAGATCCGTTTGATGCATATGATAGCTTGTTGGAAAGCTCTACTCTTCTAGTTTCACCCTATAAAGTTTCATGGATAAATAATACTTGAGCTAGGAGAAATTAGCAAAATACTGAAGGTATGTCATTTCGATGACTAGGAATTTCTGTAGAAGCAAAGTTCTCGCTTTAGGCTATCATTTCTCAAAGTTTGGAGTGGCAATGAGTTAATGGTGACCATAGAGGTGTTCTAGTGTCACATTAATTCATTTCTTGTGGTGTTTCATACATCAACAAGTGGTATCAGAGCAGAAAGATTCTCAAGAGCAGAAGACGACAAAGGTACGAGAAGTTTTGTAAAGTTTTCCATTAAAGTTTGAAAGGTGAAGCATTTGAAGACACAAGGCATCAAAAGGTTACTTCAAAAGTATCCTCATACACAAAGAACTTCAAAAGGTATTATCCTTTATCCTTTAAGCTCACAGGTTGCAGCAGAAGGAAAGAACTATGGCAGATCATATCTCCATTGACAAACTGGACAGAGATAATTACTCCGCATGGGTAATGAGAATGGAAGCCTTACTTATGAGTAAGGATCTCATGATATATGTTACAGGTGAAGAAGAGAAGCCAGTATTTGAAGATGAAAGCCGACCAAAGAAAGAAGAACTTGATGCTTTAAAGCATTGGCAGAAGAAGGATGCAAGTGCAAAAGCCTACATCTACAACACAATCTCTGATCATTTGCTACCACACATCAGAGGATTGGAATCATCTGAAGATATATGGAATGCATTGGAGTATCATTTCCAAAGTACTACTAAAGCAAGGAAAGCAAGTCTATGGTCAGAGTTTACAACATTCAAGAAGAAGCCAAGTCAAACCATTAGTGATTATGTCACTAAGATGAAGGATCTTGCAGATAGTCTTGGATCCATAGATGAAGATGTTGAAGATCATAGATTGATTGCTCAGCTACTTGCAGGTCTGAGAGGGGATGAAAGGTGGAAACCTTTTGTCTTATCAATAGAACTTTCATTAAATCATTATGTTCCAGATTTGAACCAGTTGCTTGGTTTGATGCTCACATATGAGCAAGACTTGAAGGGAGATGGAGATAAAGGACAAAGTTCTGCAATGTACATGAAGAACAAGAAGAAACTAGGAGATAAAGGTAAAGCAAAGGATGAAGAAGAGTCAACTTCTCAAGTTTATTATGCAAGAGGTAAAGGCACTGGCAGAGGAAGAGCAAGAGGTTTTGGAAGAGGAAGAGGTAATCAAAATAACAACAAGAAGGCTTGCTGGATCTGTGGATTGAGTAATCATTTGGCTCATGACTGTTGGCACAACCAACAAGGCTCAAACCAGAATCAAAACAACAATAGCAGAGGCCGAGGTGGAAGATATCAAAGTAATTTTCAAAGAGGTAGACAAAGTCAAAGAGGAGGCTATGGTAGAGGTGGAGGAAGAAGTTGGGGACAAAATCAATCCTACAACACCACCTACTACAACTATGCAAATGACACACAGAATGAAAGTCATACATCATTGATGATGAACTCAATCAACACATCAGATAACGAAGATCTAAAGGTATTTTACATTGACTCTGGATGTTCTAATCATTTGTCAGGAAACATAGAATTGATGTCAGAATTGGAAAAAGGCATTTCTAGTCATACTGTTCAAACAGGTGATAATACAAGACATAGTGTACATTCAATTGGAAAGGTGAAATGTAAGAGTGGAGCAGATTTGCTAACCAATGTTTTGTATGTTCCCACAATACCTAAAAACTTGATTAGTGTGGGACAGATAGTTGAAAAAGGTTTTCAAGTCAGGTTTACAAATGAAGGAGTTTTTGTGGAAGATCCAGAGAATGGATATAATCAGATTGTCTCTGGTAAGAAAGAAGGTAGACTCTTTACTTTAAGAGTGCAAGGGAACATTGGTCAAGCTTTGCTCACACATGGTGAAGCAGTGATTACAGAACTTGATCTCTGGCATAAGAGATTAGGTTATTTCAATGAAAGAGGAATTAAAGCTATGGTTGCTAATCAGTCTGTACTAGGATTACCAAATATGCAAAGTCAACATATGGTTTATAAATGTGAAGCATGTCAAATGGGTAAAGCACACAGGTTACCATTTCAAAAGAAAGGTGTCAAACATGATGGAGTACTTGAGCTCATTCATACAGATGTATGGGGACCAACAAAAGAAGGATCTATTAGTGGCTCAAGGTATTATGCTCTTTTCATTGACGATGCTACAAGATGGATAACATTATATGTTTTGAAGGAAAGATCAGAAGTGTTTGGAGCCTTCAAGCATTTTCATGCATATGCAGAGAGAGTAACAGGTCAAAAGCTTAAAAGACTGAGGTCTGATGGAGGGGGAGAATACTTCTCCCAAGAGTTCAATGATTATCTTTGGAATGTAGGTATTAAGAGAGAAATAACTTGCAGGTATACACCACAACAAAATGGTGTAGCAAAAAGAAGGAACAGGACTTTGGTTGAGTTTGCTAGAGCTATGCTAAAGGAGAAGAACTGTCCAAATTATCTTTGGGCTGAGGCTGTAAATACAGCTACATATCTTGTGAATAGATTACCATGTGCAGCTCTAAATGGAATGACTCCATATGAAGCTTGGTGGGGTAAGAAACCAACACTAGATCATTGTAGAGTGTTTGGATCAATTGCATATGCTTATGTGCCATCACAACTTAGGCATAAACTTGAACCAAAGGCAGAAAAATATGTGTTCATTGGTTATGATGAAAAGCAGATGGGTTACAGGTTGTGGAATCCTCTAACAAAACAATTTATTGTTTCTAGAGATGTTACATTTGATGAACAGAAAAGTTGGTATGCAGATCAAAGTCATACAGTTGAAGAATTTGAAGAAGAGGTAAGAAGATGTGAGAAAGGAAAATCAATTGTGCAGGTAAATAGAGATGAAGACTATATGCAAGCAAGTACATCCACAAGTGGATTAACAAGAAGGAATGAAGAAGCTCCTATATTTGATGAAGAGGTGTATCCAGAAACTTATGAAGAATGTGAACCAAGAAGGTCAAGCAGGACTAGAAGACAACCAGAAAGGTTTTCTTATGATACTTCTTACATAACTCAGAAGAACTATGCATATATGGTCAAAGATGATGAAGAACCCCAGAACTATGATGAAGCTAAAGGTAAGAAGCAATGGGAAGAAGCAATGAAGGAAGAGTTCAATGCATTGGAGGAGAACAAGACATGGGAACTTGTTCCTAAACCAAATGGTAAGAAAGTAATTGGAAATAAATGGGTTTATAAAGTGAAGAAGCTTGCAGATGGAAGTATAGCCAGATACAAAGCTAGATTGGTAGTGAAAGGCTATGCCCAGACCTATGGCATAGATTATGATGAGACATTCAGTCCCATAGCTAAGATGTCAACTATAAGGACAATCATTGCTATTGCAGCTTCAAAAGGATGGACTCTAAGTCAATTGGATATAAAAAATGCATTCTTGAATGGATACATATCAGATGAGGTATACATGGAACAACCTCAAGGGTTTATAGATTCCAGGTATCCAAATTTTGTTTGCAGGTTGAGAAGAGCATTGTATGGATTGAAGCAAGCTCCAAGAGCTTGGAACTATAGACTGGTGAAGTATCTCAATGATCTTGGATATCAAAGTTCAAAAGTAGACCCAAGCCTACTTATCAGAAGAACAGAGGAAGGTACAATCTACATTTGTATTTATGTAGATGACATTATAATCACAGGTACTTCAGATGAAGGAATCAAGGAGGTAAAGAGATTACTTGAAAAAGAATTCAAGATCAGTGACCTAGGAAAGTTATCATACTTTCTTGGAATGGAAGTTACTTATACAGATGATGGCATATATGTGTCACAAGAAAGGTATCTTCTGAACTTGTTGAAGAAGTTTGATATGGAAAATTGCAGAGAAGCTTCAACTCCACTTGAAGTTAATCACAAGCTCAGTAAATATGATGGTGCAGAATACAAAGATATGAGGAAGTATCAATCTCTTGTGGGTAGTTTGATTTATGCTACATTAACAAGACCTGATCTTAGTTATGCAGTGGGAGTTTTGTCACAATTCATGCATTGTCCAAAGGACCCACATTGGATTGCAAGTCAAAGAGTTCTCAGATATATCAAAGGAACTATAAAGGAAGGATTATATTATCCTTTTACATCAGATTTGAAGTTGAGAGCCTATAGTGATTCAGATTGGGTAGGTAACCAAGATGACAGAAGATCAACTCATGGTTACATGATATATATTGGTGATAAGCTTGTAAGTTGGTGTTCAAAGAAACAACATACAGTAGCATTATCATCAACTGAAGCAGAGTACAAAGGACTTGTGGAAGCAACTAAGGAAGTCATATGGATGCAGACATTGTTCAAGAGCTTAGGCATTGATCAAGGTACACCTACAATACATGGAGATAATATGAGTTCACTTTATCTTGCAGCAAATCCAGTATTTCATGCAAGGACAAAGCACATAGAGATACAGTATCATTTTCTCAGAGAAAAGGTAATGGAGAAGGAGATTGAAGTGGAGTACATTTCTACTAAAGATCAGTTAGCAGACATAATGACAAAGAGCTTGGATGGTGTGAAGACCAGCTGATTCAAAAGCATGGAAGGAGTAAAAGAAAAGAAGATGATATGAAGAAACAGGGAATGTCAATTAGTGATTGAGGGGGAGCTGTTGGAGAAACAATCACTAATTAGACATATATTTGAAGGTCAAATCTTAGGAAGAAAACACCATGCCTATGTGAAGGGACAAATTCATAAGTGTATCATATTTGTAAAGTTAGTTCACTTTAGTTCTAGAAGTTTTTTAAAAATCACGAGAATACGAAAATCTATATAAGTTAGTTTGTATCAACTGACGCGGAGAGAGAGAATAGAGAGAAGAAGTAGAAGAAGGAGTTCATTTATATACGACTGTGTATAGTCGGGATTCTCTGAGTGAGAAAGCATCTGTAAAACTTCTGAGTTTTTTATAGTTATGAGAAGAACTGAGTAAAGTTCTGTGTTTGAGCCTCTCTCCATCATCTCCATGATTACCTATTATGTGATGAGTTACAAAGATCAAGTTTTCCAAGCAACTCGATGCTTGGCATCGAATCTCTGCTGATAAGTCATATTTTCATTTATCTTTTTCATTCAGTGCTGAAGTGTTTGAAAACATGATGTTGTTGGAGCAACTCGATGCCTGGCATCGAATTCCAGTTGATAAGTCATATTGTAAGTGTGCATGAAATCACCTATAGTTTTGGTGTCCAAAAGATCAAGACTTTATGCGGGAAGTCGATGCCCGGCATCGAATCCCTGCTGAAAAGTGGCCAAAAACATCACAAGTCGATGCCCGGCATCGAATTCTCGTTGCAAGTCGATGCTAGGCATCGAATTCTAATTTTAAACAGGCGCTCTTACTAAAATAGGTAAAATTTCCAGTTTTGGAAGGTCATACAGGGTCATCTTGTGAGAGCCATAACTTGAGTTCTAGGGATCCGTTTGATGCATATGATAGCTTGTTGGAAAGCTCTACTCTTCTAGTTTCACTCTATAAAGTTTCATGAAGAAATAATACTTGAGCTAGGAGAAATTAGCAAAATACTGAAGGTATGTCATTTCGATGACTAGGAATTTCTGTAGAAGCAAAGTTCTCGCTTTAGGCTATCATTTCTCAAAGTTTGGAGTGGCAATGAGTTAATGGTGACCATAGAGGTGTTCTAGTGTCACATTAATTCATTTCTTGTGGTGTTTCATACATCAACACAAAAAAGGTCTAGGAGGGCCTCTTTCTCCAAGTAGTGTCGCTTGTATAAAACATGGCAAAAGGATACTCATGAAATCTAGGATTTCATTGCCAATTACATGAACCTAAAAGTGGTTCTTGCGTTTTTATGATTTGTTGGTGTTGATCGAGGAAGGTCTTCTGGGTGAAACCTGTAGCTTTCAAGTTCTTTCTCATTTTTTCAAAGCCTCCACTTCAATTCTCCTTTAAGATCCTACTATACAAGTTTATTTTCCAACATTTCCCCTCAAACTTCAACGTTCATTCAATCTCCTTCATGTCAACTTGATGCTTAAAATTTTTGAGCATTATTTCATCCATTCTTTTGATCAAAATATAACAAATTGATCTTTGGTACCTACATATTCTACCTACACTTCATTTTTCATCACATTTCCTATGAAAAAATGGTGATGAAATTCTATATGATTTTTCTAGCTTGACACAATTTGTTGTAAGCTATAACACCACTCAATTTTTTGCATATAAATGTAAATGCTTCCACCTAAACATTCAACCTCATAAGGAGCTTCTCAAAGCACATGAGCACATATGTTACTTGGGATAATTATTTGTACTAAACTTTTATTAGAGATGCATCCATGATAGGTAGTTCCTTCGAGCTCCTTGAGATAACCTTTGAACATATCATGATAGCCACTAACTCTCCTTTTTTCCTCCTTTGATGATTCCCAATTAACATCAAAGTAACCTAGAAATCACCCTTATGAGATCAAAATATACCTTCATTTGAAGAAAAAAAAATCCGAGTCTCCTTGTCATTTGCAGAGTTTTCTTGGCATTTGCATGAATTATGACAACACACCAATTCCATATGCTATATATGACATGAATCAATGATGTGACAAAGGATCTATAAAGAGTTGTAACATTTATTTTCTTTCTTTTTGAAGAACTTAATTTGAAATTTACTTGTGTTCAATCGGATACTGGTTTGGAATTTACCATGCCTAAATTCTCAAAAATAGTTGGAGTTTGAGGACTATGGAAGCATATGAACAACACAAGAAAGAAGAAGAAGACCAAAGAACAACACAACATTGATTCTATTACCAAGTGAATGCACAAGGATAAGTGAGCCATTAGGGTTATAGGCATATATACAAGCCGAGGGAAGAAAACCTCCTAAAGAGGGAAAAAAGTGCCCAACGAGTCCTAAGTGTGTTCACATACATCACTACCAAAATATATCAATAAATCCCCCCTGGGACTAATGCAGTGAACAAGGAGCTAGAACTCATGTACAAGGAAGTGCCAAGTTATGTGGAAAGAAAGCAATCCACATAAGGAATTAAGCCCAAATCTTTGCAAAAAGCTTAAAATTTCTCCCTTGGTAGAGCCTTTGTGAAAAGGTTTGCAACATTATCTCGTGTGACTACATAAGCCAAATTGATCCCTCCACTAGAGAGTCTCTCCCTAAGATAATGATAGTGCACGTCAATGTGCTTTGTGTGAGCATGGAACAGATTCCTTATGGTGGTGGTAGAAAATTTAACAACACCTAAGTTAGCCTTAAGACATCTGAGCTACACACACACACACACACACACATACACATTCAATAGTCACTATGAAGGCAACCCTATACTCTGCCTCATAACTAGAAGTGGCCATTATAGGCTGCTTCTTGCTCAAGAAAGATATGCATGAGTTACCAAGAATGAAGAAAAAACTAATGATGAACACACGAGTGGCATAGAAAACAATCTAAGGATTCGGAAAAAAGCATCTAAATTTGGAAAAAATGATACCTCCTTGGGATAAAACTACCAAGTATTCAAACACCACTCAAGTAGAAAAATATGTTCTTAACCACATGCAAATGCTTGATGCTTGGGCAATGCATAAACCAGCTCATGTGAGAGACAACAAACTGAATATCAAGTTGGGATATGTATAAGTAAATCAAGCATCCAACAACTCAACATCAAATGCATCTCCAACATCATGAAGACTCAACCATAAACCTCTTTTCATGAGAGTGACAATAGGTTTGCAACCTTCAAGGACATATCATTGCAATAATGTATCAATCTATTTTGTTTGACATAAAGTTATTCCCCCCTGAACTTGCAGAATTTGAATGCCCGAATAATGATGCAAATGCCCCAAATCTGACATCTCAAAAGAGGCATGTATATCAAGCTTAAATTAAAAAATATGCTTCTCATTAGGAATAGTGAGCAATATATCATCAATATATACAACAATAATCATAAGTACATCATCTGCATGCTTAACATATAAGGTGATCTTAGTTAGATTTTTATCAAGTCCATGTGCTAGAAAGTAGTCATGTTTCTTCTCATACCAAGCAGGTAGTGCTTGCTTCAATCCATAAAATGACTTTTTCAAATTGCATTCTTTGTTTTCATGCCCGTTCTACACAAAACCATGAGGCTGAAATACATACACTTCTTCATGTAAGTCACCATTTAGAATGCAATTCTAATGTCCAACTAATATACATTCAGGCCATGATGGGTTGCAAGTGCACAAATGCTACAAACAATATTCGTTTGGCTCATGGGAACAAATTTCTCATCAAAATCATTGCCCTTCTCTTGAACATAATATTTCAAAACAAGCCTTATCTGATACCTATCAAGTGCTCCATCATGCTTATATTTTAACTTGTATACCCATTTAGTGCCAATGGCCTTTTTTCCAAGAGGAAAATCACATAAAGACCAAGTACCATTCTTTTTAATAACATCATATTGTGATTGTATAACAACCATCCAATTTTTGAATTTTGTGCTTCATTGAAAGAATGGGTTCATTCTCATCAGAAAGAATAGAGGCAACCAATGCATAACAATCTGATGAAAATGAAGCATTATGAGAGCTTGAATGAGTATGATATGACAAAGATGCATCTTACTTTCTATCTCTCAAATTCTACAACAACCATTTAGGCATAGTTTTACCTCTTCTATGTCATCTATCTCAACAATAAGTGCATCATGTAAATTTGCATCAGAAATATAATGACTTGCACTATAATTTGAAACTTGTAAAGGTTGCAAAATAGTGTCACTAGGAGTATCATTTGACTATCCACCTATAGAAAGAGGCCGTAAAGTCTCATACACATCCTTTGAGTTTAGTGATGTCTCCTTAGTACATAAAAGTGAGTTTTGAATTGCATATTCCACGAAAACAACATCAAAACTAATGAGATTGCATTTAGTGTATGGATGACACAGATGATAGCCTTTACGTTGAGAACTATACCAACCAAAAATATATTTCATTTTCTTATCATTCAATTTTCTGTGTTGTTGTTCAAGCACTAATGCATATGCCAGACAACCAAAAACATGCAGATGAGCAACTTATGGCTTGCAACCATGCCAAGACTCATATGTAGTGATAAACTAAAATGCTTTAGTGAGGCACACATATACTCCCTCAAGCTAGAAGCTATGTGGTAAAGCCTAAATTTTGACCATACACCTTGCCATTTCCATGAACGACATGTTCTTCCTCTAAACATGTTCATTTTGTTGAGGTGTATGTGGCACTTTACATTGATGTTTTATCCCACACTCATCCAAAAATGAATTAAACTCAGATGATATATACTCCTCACCTTGATTAGAATGGAGGCCGCCCATTTTACATGCTTCTAGATTTTTAACCCTAGGTCTTTTAGCATGAGTAACAAAATAATACACATGGGGTCTTTTAGCATAAGGACTGGGTATTAGTGTGGGACAATATGTTTGATACTAAGTATGATGTGAGAAGGAAGTTGACTAAATGATGGTTTGGGTAGTATGTAGTTGTTTCTATATTTGCTAATGGAATGTATGAACTTAAAAAATTTGATGAAACTCCTTTGAAGTATTTTATTGAAGAAAAGTGAGTCAAGTTGTTAAAAAAAAGGGATGAATATGAATATAAAATGGAGTGTGAACTACTTGAAGAAGAACAAGAAGATAAAACTGCAAATGAAGAAAAAATATGAGAAATCATGTGAATGTATTCTACTTTACTCTTTCATCTTCTATTTTTATTTTGATTTTGTTTTTAATGCATAGTATAATTGCATGAATGCCAAAAAGCAATTAAAAGAGAATTTTGACGTACAATAAGATATGGTTAGAAACTAGTAGGAACATGTATACTTCAAGGAATAGGTTGAGATGCCTTATTGCCATCATCATGACCTACATAAAACATTTTGGTTTGAGCTCTTAGTAAAAACAAAGACTTATTTTATATAGATGGACTATGTGACATTTTGGAAATGCTTCAGAAATGAAATCCTAGCTCTTATTGGTGCATATCTCTAGATCCTTAATTCTAATAAGGGATTAGGCCTTTCCCCCTTAAAAAAAGAAATTTGTGAAGATTCCAAATTACTACCGAATTTATAGCTAGGATGTTCATGCTTTCTTCCATTCCTAAAAAGCATAAGCAAAGATAAAATGAAGTACTACATTAATGGTTGTTGCAAAGTGAAGAAAATAAAGAAAAGGAAAAGAAACAAAAACAATAGTGATGACTTAGATTTTATCTCAAAACCACTTCTAAGAATTATATGCTAGCTATACGAGATGGAGCTATGCAATAGGGGAGTTAGTTGCATTTCTTGATAGGTGTCTAGAAATAAAGCATAAGAATAATTATATACCAAATAAGAAATGAATTTGAAATAGTCAAGAGGAAAAAATGTTTCTCGAGAGTCTGAGTGACTTCTATAGGGATTGATCAACTTATTTTTGATAGTATTATGGTGATCAAACAAGTTTTTGAACATAGATAGGAACTTTGAAGTTTTCTTATTTTCTAAGAACCTACATTTGCATCCAAAAATCAACTTTTGAATTTTCCAAAGAATATTGAAAGAAAGATAAAAAATGTTTCAAAAAGAATTTTGATGCTCTTCTATTGAATTTGCTGGTTGGTCCATTGGGGATGATGTGCAAGTTTAGTGGGAGAGAATGTTGAGATGAAATCCCTCTACTACCAGAAGATTATGAAAATTCAAAATTACTTTCTTTAGCTCTTTTCTCTTGATATTGATTTTGATATGATGCTTCACATTGATATCGTTGTGACTTTGTACTTGTAGGAGGAAAAAGAACCAAAAACATTAGAAGTGTCTATGTGGGTATTGCCTGATTGTGTTTATGTATATGCATGATATCCTAAATGTGTTTATGCTTGTGGATGTGAATAATACCCTAAAATTTCTATGTGTATGTGTTTGTATGTATAAACTTATGTGTATGTGTAAGTTTGTGTTAAACCTAATTTGGAAACCCTTATTATGAAACTCTAAGTGAGAAACCCTAAATGATTGAATGTTGAGAAAAACTGAGTGAATGTGTGAAACCCTAAGTAATTAATATACTTTATGTGTTTGTGTGAAAAACCTATGTATTTGTGTGTAACCTATGTCCATGTGTTTGTGATTGCAACCTTAAGTATCTATGTATGTGTGAACTAATATCTAATTAGTAAAAGTGAATCCAAAAAGAATAAACTAAATAACAAAATAAAAAGGAAAATTAAACTAGACACAAAATGTAAAGAAGGAAAAAAAACAAACTAAATAAGGTAAAGCAAGAATAAAAATTTAAAAAGAAAAAGAAAAAGAAAATGTGGATAATATATAAGTGTGTGTCTACACCTACTAAGTATGTGATAATTGTGAGTCATGTTTGGTGTGCATGGAGTGTGTGGGAGTATGCATATGCACATGGACTTAGAGTCACGAGTTGGATTCATACATATACAGGTTTTCAAAAAGTGCTCCTACAATTTTGCACGAATACATCAATCACCTACTTAATGTTTTGGTAAGCTATGAATTAGGAAAGTGTTTGAAACTTCATGAAGCTAAAATTTGTGATATGAATCCTCCAAATGATAGGGCCACATGTCATCCATGCCATTGATCCTTGAGCTAATGTTTAAGGTTTGATTTTTAACAATATATACCAGTACATGTATATGTATATGTATATGGATATATATATGTATATGTTTTTCGAGAAAGTATCTCAACCCTTATGCAATAACTAAGCATCAAAAACCTCTAGACCTACACTTATTTACAAATCTACAACACAAAATTGTTCTTTCTCAATGTGTATACAGAGAACTTTGATTAGCTTTTATAGACATGTAGTACACACAAGGATCTTTCCAAAACGATGAAGCTAGGTCCAGATTGATGTCTACACTTAGAGAAACAATGTCCAAAAGATTGGCTACTTGAATGGATACATTAGCTAGTCAATCAAAGACCACACGTCACTCTAGTGAGATTTTCTCAAAGAATAAGCAAAGACTGAAATTTAACAATGAAACATCTTTAGAGATTGTTAGGGGCTATCCAAGGACACCAAGATTATCGAAAATGGATAAATAGAGGAGTAGAACCAATGGTTACATTGGAAAAAAAAATAGCTCCAAGAGAGTCTGCACAAAGAGCGAGATATCAATCACCACACCATTATTTTGAAGGTTTCTGCTAGATAACTTAGAGAATGATCTAGAGACTTGGTGTGCTTAAGAATTACTTTAATATCTATTGACAAAACATAGAGAATACCTCCAATGGATTAGAAATGAAGAAGAACCAATGGTAACAACTCAGAGCTAAAGGGTTACAATAGTTCCTACACACACATAAATATCTCTACGTAAAGCTAACAAAGAAGCAAGCAAGGATCTTGTTTGATACAACTCCAACACTTAGTGAAAATTCTAAATGAAATATAAAACCTAGAGGATGATGAAAAGATTTTTTTGTACAACCTACATTTATACAAGGAAAGTTACACCCTAAAATTTGGTAACTACCTTCCCAAAAAGATTTTCTCCTAGTTCAAAGGACTTAGTTGGAATGCTTTGGAGAGTGCTTGGTTGAGTTGTTTTGATGGATTCTAGTGCTTGTAGCCTTTCAGACATCACCTTGCATCTCCATGATTGATCTCCCATAAATTTTTCTTGAAGTGTGAATTTTAACACTCCCACTGCGAGCTTCGAAACTTCATCATCACCCAAGCTCTAGTGTATTGATGCATCGCTCGAAGATTGAAATATTCAGCCCATCCGAAGCCTTTGTAAACATGTCAACAACTTGGTCCTTGGTACCTTTGTGATGTACTGAAACTTCCTTTGAGATCACATTTTCCCTTATGAAGTGATAGTGACTCCAAGCTTGCACTTAGAACCTTTGGAGGGATCCTCCAAGCCCTTTTTGAAGTGTGATGGAAGTTCCTAAAGCACCAATTTCTTTTAATCTCTTGCACAAAGTAGTACAAAACCTTGTGCACACTTTGCTTTCCAAACCTCCTACAAGACCCTATAATAATCCAAAATCAAGTTGAAAGTTGAAAATCCGACAAAAAAAATCTAACAATTTGTCTGTCATGATGGATATGGCTTGGTTGCTTGATGCATTGGCCAATTTTGATGTTACTCCACATCGCGAGTGGTTTTGTCGATTCTCAGGTGAGAGTCGTGGATGTGTGCACATGCCTGATGGTGCGACATATGATATTGAGGGTGTAGGAGATGTACGCCTTATGCTACCTAGTGGATCATCACTTATTCTCAGACATATACATTATGTGCCTTCATTCCCAATGAGCTTGATTTCAGTTAGCCAGTTACAAGAGAGCAGATGTTATGCATTCCTTGGTGAGCATCAGTTTCAGTTGCAGTTGGGACAACTTATGCTTGTCAGAGGTACCAGGATTGGGCACATGTATCCATTGTAGGTACTTCATGTGAGAGACAGTCTTGTCTCAGTGTAAGTTCAGCCTTATGTGCGATGTGAGACTCGTCATGTCTCATTTTGTCTACCTACACATAGGTCTGTTGACATTCATGATGCACATGTATGGCAGGATTCAGATGCTCGGATGGATGCATATGTAGAGCATGTTTTGGATGCTCGTGATGCCTATATAGAGCATGATTTTTATTGTTCATGTGGATGCTCTTATGGAGCACACTTCATATGATCAGTTGGATGCTTCAGAGCATGATGTGGATGCTCATGTAGAGCATTGTGATGATACTCGGCTAGAGTTTGATCATCACTTTGACCTTGGTGTTGTTATGCAGTTAGCTCATGTGGAGCATGATGCTACACTTGGTTGTTGGAGTTAGACGTCTACAAAAGCACGCGAATAGCACAAGGAAGAAGAAGAAGAAGCTTGGAGCACAAAACACACAATACTGAATGTATTACTAGAGAATGTACAAGGATTAGTAGCCCATTAGGGCAATAGGCATATTTACAAGCCGGGAAAAAAAAACCTCCTAAAGAGGGAAAAAAGTGCCCCGGCAGTCCTAGAGTGTTCACACACATCACTACCTAAATATATCAACAAATCCCCCCTGGGAGTGATGTGGTGAACAAGTAGCTGGCACTCATGTATAAAGAAGTGCCAAGCTATGTGGAAATCACTCCACAAAAGGAAGTAAGCCCAAAGCTTTGCGGAAAGCTTCAAACTTCTCCCTAGGCAGAGCCTTCGTGAAAAGGTCTGCAATGTTCTCCTACGTGGGCACATATGCCAAGCTGATCTCCCCAGCAGAGAACCTCTCCATGACATAATGATAATGCACCTCAATGTGCTTAGTGCGAGCATGGAACACAGGGTTCCTCGCAACTGCCAATGCGCTCTGATTGTCAGTGAAGATGGTGGTGGCAGAAGACTGACCAACACCCAAATCAGCCATAAGGCGTCTGAGCCACACACACTCAACAGTAGCTGTGAAAGCTGCCCTATACTCAGCTTCACAACTGGAAGTGGCCACAGTAGGCTGCTTCTTACTCAACCAAGATATACATGAGCTACCAAGCATGAAGTAAAAGCCACTAGTGGACACACGAGTGTCATAGCAAGCAACCCAATCAGAGTCAGAAAAAGCATGAAAATCTGGTGGTAGTGATCCCCCCTTGGGATAAAACATCCCAAGTAGCCGAGTACCACTCAAGTAGCGAAAGATGCGCTTAACCGCCTTCCAATGCGTGACTCCTGGGCAATGCATAAACCTGCTCATATGTGAGACAGCAAACTGAATATCTAGACGAGTAATGCATAAGTAAATCAAGCATCCAACAGCCTGCTGATAGAGAACAGCATCAAATGCATCTCCAACATCATGAAGACTCAATCATAAACTTGTCTCCATAGGAGTGGCAATAGGCTTACAGTCTTCATGGCCAAAACACTGCAATAATGTGTCAATATATTTCGTCTGAAACAAATTCATTCCACCATCAACTTGCATAAACTGAATGCCTAGATAGTGATGCAAATGTCCCAAATCAGACATCTCAAATGAGGCATGCAAATCAGCCTTGAAATCAGCAATATGCTTCTCAATAGGACCAGTGAGCAGCATGACACAGAAGCACATCATTAGCACGCTTAACATATAAGGTGCTTTCAGTTGGATTGTTCTCAAAACCATGTGCAACTAGATAGGCATGTATCTTCTCATACCAAGCATGTGGTGCTTGCTTTAAACCATATAAAGCCTTCTTTAACTTGCACACCTGGTTTTCATGCCCTTTCTGCACAAAGCCACGGGGCTAAAAAACATACACTTCTTCATGCAAGTCACCATTCAGAAATGCTGAACATTCCAACCATGATGGGCTGCAAGTGCACAATGTTGGAGTTAGACGTCTGTGGAAGCACGCGAACAGCACAAGGAAGAAGAAGAAGCTTGGAGCACAACACACAAGACTGAATGTATTACTAGAGAATGTACAAAGATAAGTAGCCCATTAGGGCAATAGGCGTATATACAAGCCGGGGGAAAAAAAACTCCTAAAGAGGGAAAAAAGTGCCCCGGCGGTCCTAGAGTGTTCACACACATCACTACCAAAATATATCAACAAATCCCCCCTGGGAGTGATGCGGTGAACAAGGAGCTGGCACTCATGTATAAGGAAGTGCCGAGCTATGTGGAAATCACTCCACAAAAGGAAGTAAGCCCAAAGCTTTGCGGAAAGCTTCAAACTTCTCCCGAGGCAGAGCCTTCGTAAAAAGGTCTGCAATGTTCTCCTGCGTGGGCACATATGCCAAGCTGATCTCCCCAGCAGAGAACCTCTCCCTGACATAGTGATAATGCACCTCAATGTGCTTAGTGCGAGCATGGAACACAGGGTTCCTCGCAACTGCCAATGCGCTCTGACTGTCAGTGAAGATGGTGGTGGCAGAAGACTGGCCAACACCCAAATCAGCCATAAGGCGTCTGAGCCACACACACTCAACAGTCACTGTGAAAGCTGCCCTATACTCAGCCTCACAACTGGAAGTGGCCACAGTAGGCTGCTTCTTGCTCAACCAAGATATACATGAGCTACCAAGCATGAAGCAAAAACCACTGGTGGACACACGAGTGTCATAGCAACCAGCCCAATCTGAGTCAGAAAAAGCATGCAAATCTGGCGGTAGTGATCCCCCCTTGGGATAAAACAACCCAAGTAGCCGAGTACCACTCAAGTAGCAAAAGATGCGCTTAACCGCTTTGCAATGCGTGACTCCTGGGCAATGCATAAACTTGCTCATCTATGAGACAGCAAACTGAATATCTGGCCGAGTAATGCATAAGTAAATCAAGCATCCAACAGCGTGCTGATAGAGAACAGCATCAAATGCATCTCCAGCATCATGAAGACTCAATCGTAAACCTGTCTCCATAGGAGTGGCAATAGGCTTACAGTCTTCAAGGCCAAAACACTGCAATAATGTGTCAATATATTTCGTTTGACACAAAGCCATTCCACCATCAACTTGCATAAACTGAATGCCCAAATAGTGATGCAAATGCCCCAAATCAGACATCTCAAATGAGGCATGCAAATCAGCCTTGAAATCAGCAATATGCTTCTCAAGAGGACCAGTGAGCAGCATGTCGTCTACATAGACAACAATGATCAAAAGCACATCATTAGCACGCTTAACATATAAGGTGCTTTCAGTTGGACTGTTCTCAAAACCATGTGCAATCAGATAGGCATGTATTTTCTCATACCAAGCACGTGGTGCTTGCTTTAAACCATATAACGCCTTCTTTAACATGCACACCTGGTTTTCATGCCCTTTCTGCACAAAGCCACGAGGCTGAAAAACATACACTTCTTCATGCAAGTCACCATTCAGAAATGCTGTTTTAATGTCCAACTGATGTACATTCCAACCATGATGGGCTGCAAGTGCACAAATGCTCCGAACAGTCGTCATACGGCATGTAGGTGCAAAGGTCTCATCAAAATCAATGCCTCTTTCCTGCGCATAACCCTTTGCAACAAGCCTAGCCTTATACCTGTCAACTGTACCATCAGGTTTACGCTTCAGCTTGTATACCCACTTAGTGCCAATGGCCTTCTTGCCAGGAGGCAAGTCACATAAAGAACATGTACCATTCTTCATTATAGCATCATATTCAGATTGCATAGCAGCCATCCAATTTTCTGAATTTTGTGCTTCATCAAAAGAAACAGGCTCATTCTCATCAGAGAGACTAGATGCAGCCATAGCATAGCAATCTGATGCAAAGGAGGTACTATGAGAGCCTGAACGAGTACGATATGACAAAGGTGCATCTAATTTGCAATCACGCAAAGTCTGCACCAGCCATTTTGGCATAGTTTTTGCCTGTTCAATATCAGCTCTCTCATCAACAAGTGCATCATGTAAATCTGCATCAGAAATGGAATGATCTGCATCATCATATGAAACCTGCAAAGGCTGAGAAGTTGCCTCATTAGGACCAGCGCTAGCCTGTCCACCTGTAAAAAGAGGCATCAAAGTATCATACATGTCTTTGGAGCTAACTAATGTCTCCTTAGTACATGAAAGCAATGGCTGAATAGCATCTTCCACAAAGACAACATCACGGCTAACCAGAATGCGTTTAGTCTGTGGATGATACAGACGATAGCCTTTACTTTCAGAACTGTACCCAACAAAAATACATTTTACTGCCTTATCATCCAATTTTCTACGATGTTGTTCAGACACTAATGCATATGCCAAACAACCAAAAACACGCAGATGAGCAACAGATGGCTTGCGGTCATGCCAAGTCTCATATGGAGTGATAGACTGCAACGCTTTAGTGGGACACCTGTTCAGTACATATGCTGCACACATGACAGCCTCAAGCCAGAAACTATGTGGTAAAGCCTGACTTTTGACCATGCACCTCGCCATCTCCATGAGTGACCTGTTCTTTCGTTCAGCAAATCCATTCTGTTGAGGTGTATACGGTACTGTACACTGGTGTTTTATCCCATGTTCAGCCAGAAATGCATTAAAATCTGAAGACATATATTCCCCCCCTCGATCAGAACGGAGGGTGCCCATTTTACATGCTGACAGATTTTCAGCTAAAACCAAAAACTGTTTGAAGCACATGAACACTTCGGACTTTGCTTTGAGTGGATATACCCATGCATGCCTGGAAAAATCATCAATGAAAGTCACAAAGTAAAGGTAATTTCCAAAAGAGGGTGTCTGCATAGGACCACAGACATCACTATGTACAAGCTGCAATTTCTGCATAGCCCGAACTGAACCATCTTTTGGAAAGGAGAACGCTGCATTTTGCCCAAAATACAGCCTTCACAAACATGTTTTCCAGGTGCCTCAAGTTTGGGCAAAGAGGACACCATTTCAGATTTCTGCAGGCATAACAAACTAGCAAAATTCAGATGACCAAAGTGTGCATGCCAAAGCTTTGCATCTGACATAGCCTGAGAACCATGAACTGCACATGCGGAATCATTCACAGATTTTTCATAGTCTATGAGCTTATACAGCCCACAACATAAAATGCCAGAAGCAATAATCACATCGCCATTTGAGAGATCATGGACTGTACACCTGTCATCAACAAATTTCACAACCAAGCCAATCTTGGCTAATGCAGAAACTGATAACAGGTTCTTTTTTATCCCTGGCACAAATAAAGCATCTGACAAAGTGAAAGAACTACCATCAGCAGTATTCAGAATGATCTTACCAACTCCCATAACAGGATAAGAGGAGTTATTGGCGCATGTGACAGTATTCCCTGTAGGGGCAGGCTCGAGTGAAGAGAAGAAACTGCGCTGCGAGGTAATATGTTTGGTTGCCCCACTGTCAAAGTACCAAACATCCGAGTCTACTGCAGACATGCACTGATCATGAGAAGATGGGTCAAAACTGCAGACGGTAGTAAACGCCCATTCTTCTTCCTGCACAAGATTTGCAGACTCTGTTTTTGGTGTAGAGGCCTCTGCAACAACCATTCCAGCCTCTTTCTTCTTTGCCTCTTTAGCAGCCAGTTTTGGACAGTTCTTTATAATATGATCATTTCCTTTACAGTACTTGCAGAACAATTTCTGCTTTTCTGATTTCTTCTCATCTTTATCCTGGTTCTTCGATTGTGCAGCATTTGCAGATTTCTGCTTACTAGTAGAAGAGCTCCATTTTCCTTTGCCCTTCTGACTAGCCAGGAAAGCTTGTTCTACAACACGCATAATGGACCTGTTCTGCCTGGACTGATCTTCCTGCAACAGAACAGAGACTAATTCCTCAAATGACAAGGCATTCGGATTTCCTTTCATCATCAATCAAAGAGTAGAGGCAAAACTCTGATATGAATCAGGAAGGCCATTCAGAACGGTTTGCACAAGTGAGCTATCTGGTATAACCTCATCAGCAGAAATCAATTGTTCCTTCAGGTCTTTGATCTTTGTAAGAAAACTATCCATCGAATCACCTTCATTCATGTGCTCACTCTCCAACTGTTTTCGGAGGTAAGCAACCCGAGCCTCATTCCTAGCCTAGTACAAAGTGGTAAGTGTATCCCAAGCATCCTTTGCTGTTCTGCAAGAGCGAATGTGAGGAATAATGGCACGTTTGACAGACAAAGCTATCAATGCATGTGCCTGGGCATCTCTGCCATCCCAACGAATCTGCTCTGCAGTAGGTGCAACAAAAACAGCAGCACGAACAGGAATCTGCGGAATATCATCTTCGACACCATCTTCATCAGCTCCAACACCTGTATTTGCAGTACCTGTCGTTACAGGTGTAACAAGACGTCTTTCAACACCCTGCACGTTCCACAATCCTTTTGCAACCAGTACATGTCGCATCATATAAGCCCATAATGGGTAGTTGGTACCATCCAACTTATCCTCAACAGCCAACATACGGAATACATCACTGCTTTCAGCCATGGCCGGTCACTAAAATACCTTGATGCAGAAAATTGACTGTATCTCAAAAAGTTGAACAGAACTGCCCAGACGAGTTCTGCTAGACCTGTAGCAGACTTCGAGACGCTTAAACTGGCGAACAGAAACTGGTATATACCTTTGGCACAAAAGGACAAAATAGCTTGCACAAGCACTGCGATAGTGCGTTCGGAGGCCGAAACGAGCTTAGATCGCGATTTCGGCACCACAAAGCAAAGCCGTTTTGATCTCGAAAACACCCTGAGTATGCTCACCAAATTTCGTGCGAATCTGAGACTTCAAACGGAGGAGTGTCGACGGTGCCCTAGAAGAAGCGACGACCTGCTCTGATACCAATTGTTGGAGTTAGACGTCTTCGGAAGCACGCGAACAGCACAAGGAAGAAGAAGAAGCTTGGAGCACAACACAAAAGACTGAATGTATTACTAGAGAATGTACAAAGATAAGTAGCCCATTAGGGCAATAGGCGTATATACAAGCAGGGGGAAAAAAAAACTCCTAAAGAGGGAAAAAAGTGCCCCGGCGGTCCTAGAGTGTTCACACACATCACTACCAAAATATATCAACACACAAATGCTCCGAACAGTAGTCATACGGCATGTAGGTGCAAAGGTCTCATCAAAATCAATGCCTCTTTCCCGTGCATAACCCTTTGCAACAAGCCTAGCCTTATACCTATCAACTGTACCATCAGGTTTATGCTTCAGCTTGTATACCCACTTAGTGCCAATGGCCTTCTTGCCAGGAGGCAAGTCACATAAAGACCATGTACCATTCTTCATTATAGCATCATATTCAGATTGCATAGGAGCCATCCACTTTTCTGAATTCTGTGCTTCATCAAAAGAAACAGGCTCATTCTCATCACAAAGACTAGACGCAGCCATAGTATAGCAATCTGATGCAAAGGAGGCACTATGAGAGCCTGAACGAGTACGATATGACAAAGGTACATCTAATTTGCTTTCACGCAAAGTCTGCACCAGCCATTTTGGCATAGTTTTTGCCTGCTCAATATGAGCTCTCTCATCAACAAGTGCATCATGTAAATCTGCATCAGAAATGGAATGATTTGCATCATCATATGAAACCTACAAAGGCTGAGAAGTTGCCTCATTAGGACCAGCACTAGACTGTCCACCTGTAAAAAGAGGCATCAAAGTATCATACATGTCTTTGGAGCTAACAGATGTCTCCTTAGTACATGAAAGCAATGGATGAATAACATCTTCCACAAAGACAACATCACGGCTAACCAGAATGCGTTTAGTCTGTGGATGATACAGACGATAGCCTTTACTTTCAGAACTGTACCCAACAAAACTACATTTTACTGCCTTATGATCCAATTTTTTGCGATGTTGTTCAGGCACTAGTGCATATGCCAAACAACCAAAAACATGAAGATGAGCAACAGATGGCTTGCGATCATGCCAAGCATCATATGGAGTGATAGACTGCAATGCTTTAGTGGGACACCTGTTCAGTACATATGCTGCACACATGACAGCCTCAACCCAGAAACTATGTGGTAAAGCCTGTCTTTTGACCATGCACCTCACCATCTCCATGAGTGACCTATTCTTTTGTTCAACAACTCCATTCTGTTGAGGTGTATATGGCACTGTACACTGCTGTTTTAACCCACGTTCAGCCAGAAATGCATTAAGATCAGAAGACATATATTGCCCCCCTCGATCAGAACGGAGGGTGCCCATTTTACATGATGATAGGTTTTCAGCCAAAACCAAAAACTGTTTAAAGCATATGAACACTTCGGACTTTGCTTTGAGTGGATATACCCATGCATGCCTGGAAAAAACATCAATGAAAGTCACAAAGTAAAGGTAATTTCCAAAAGATGGTGTCTACATAGGACCATAGACATCACTATGTACAAGCTGCAATTTCTGTGTAGCTCGAACTGAACCATCTTTTGGAAAGGAGGAATGCTGCATTTTGCCCAAAATACAGCCTTCACAAACATGTTTTCCAGGTGCCTCAAGTTTGGGCAAAGAGGACACCATTTCAGATTTCTGCAGGCATAGCAAACTAGCAAAATTCAGATGACCAAAGCATGCATGCCAAAGCTTTGCATCTGACATAGCCTGAGAATCATTTACTGCACATGCCAAATCATTTACAGATCTTTCATAGTCTATGAGCTTATATAGCCCATGACATAAAATTCCAGAAGCAATAATTACATCGCCATTTGACAGATCATGAACTGTACACCTGTCATCAACAAATTCCACAACCAAGCCAATCTTGGCTAATGCAGAAATTGATAACAGGTTCTTCTTGATCCCTGGCACAAATAAAGCATCAGACAAAGTGAAAGAACTACCATCAACAATAGTCAAAATGATCTTATAAACTCCGATAAATGGATAAGAGGAGTTGTTGGCGCATGTAACAGTATTCCGTGTAGGGGTAGGCTGGAGTGAAAAGAAGAAACTGCGCTGCGAGGTAATATGTTTGGTTGCCCCACTGTCAAAATACTGGCAAACATCTGAGTCTACTGCAGACATGCACTGATCATGAGAAGATGGGTCAAAACTGCAGACAGTAGTAAACACCCATTCTTCTTCCTGCACAAGATTTCTAGACTCTATTTGTGGTGTAGAGGCCTCTTCAACAACCATTCCAGCCTCTTTCTTCTTTGCCTCTTTAGCAGCCAGTTTTGGAAAGTTCTTTATGATATGATCATTCCCTTTACAATACTTACAAAATAATTTCTGCTTTTCTGATTTCTTCTCATCTTTGTCTTGGTTCTTCGAATGTGGAGCACTTGTAGATTTCTGCTTACTAGTAGAAGAGCTTCATTTTCCTTTGCCCTTCTGACTAGCCAGGAAAGCTTGATCTGCAACACGCATAATGGACCTGTTCTGCCTGGAGTGACCTTCCTGCAACAGAACATAGACTAGCTCCTCAAATGACAAGGCATTTGGATTGCCTTTCATCATCAACCAAAGAGTAGAAGCAGAACTCTGATATGAATCAGGAAGACCATTCAGAACGGTTTGCACAAGTGAGCTATCTGGTATAACCTCATCAGCAGAAATCAACTATTCCTTCAAGTCTTTGATCTTTGTTAGGAAACTGTCCATAGAATTATATGAGTCTAGAGCAGTTTAAGGTGCATGGATACACCTTGTTCGAGGCAGTTGGTGTAGGTGATCTGTATGGGTCGACATCCGGATTCTTCCTGTACATTATTGTATATTCCTATATCATTCTTTGTATGTGTTACCGCTTATGGTCACACTGATCCTTAAGTGGTAGATTGTTGGGGATGCAAGGGTCATGTGATCTTACCCCCATTTATATATATATGTATATGTATATGTATATGTATATGTATATATATATATATATATATATATATATATATATATATATATATATATATATATATATATATATATATATATACATATACATATACATATACATATACATATACATATACATATACATATACATATACATATACATATACATATACATATACATATACATATACATATACATATACATATACATATACATATACATATACATATACATATACATATACATATACATATACATATACATATACATATACATATACATATACATATACATATACATATACATATACATATACATACATACATACATACATACATACATACATACATACATACATACATACATACATACATACATACATACATACATACATACATACATACATACATACATACATATATATATATATATATATATATATATATATATATATATATATATATATATATATATATATATATATATATATATATATATATATATATATAGAGCATTGCCTCAAGAGAGAACATTATGTGGGTTTCGAGGGTCCTACACATCTCTGCGCGTCTCATATCTTCTTCTCTCTCCCTCCATCTCCTCCTTTCTCCTCTTGTTCTACAAACCAAAGCCCTTCATTATCTATGGACTATCATGCATAACTTTTCATGTCAAAATGATAAATTTGATGATCTATCATGATAGTTTGAAAATGGCACCTCAAGACTTGTGTGAAGTAGAAATGCATGTCTATAGTCTGTAGGGGCAAAAAACAACTTACAAAGTAGAAGAAAATCATAGAAAAGCATATCCACACTCTCTCTTTCTCCCTCTCTCACCCATGCACAGATATACATGAGGAAAATGGGGTTGAGAGGTGTTTTATGCCCTTGGGTGATATTTTCAATGAAGAAAGGGATGAAAGGAGAAGATGTGGGAGGGTAAGTGGAGGTGAAAGGATGTAGATAGGGTTTCATAGAAGCTACAAATTTAGAGAAAAGTTATGAGACTACTTAGAAATGCCTCCAATGTCTCTTTTTAAGCTACTCTTACCATAACACACTCGTATCTCTGGTAGATCTTCCTAGATAAGATGCCAAAAAGATGTTTACAATCCCTATGTAGAAGAATATTGAGAATGCCAACGTTGTATATTGATCCCTTCCTTAAATGATCAATATGAGAAGATAAGAGGGTAATATGAACATAGTAGCAATGATGCATGATAGTGTGCTCATGACAAGCAAGAGGATGCACATGCACACATACACACACACACACAATGATGAGCAAGTAAAATGGAGCAATGGAGTTTTATATTAAGATCATAAAATAAAAGAGATTTCACCTCCTTTAATAAGCTATCCAATCTTCAAAATGTGCCTACAAGCTATATTTATAGTTTTATATTAGCTTTGAGCAATTTCACATATAGTGGGTATCATAGTTAAAAATTTGGTTCTAAAGCTTATTTTAGGCCTTAGACAAGCTCTAAAAATTATGAAACTTTCTACGCTCTTTCTGCATAAGCTCCCCAAACTCAAGGAATCCTTGGCATGGAAAAGTTTTGTCCTTGATATTCTCGATATTCATACACTAGGATTACTACATTAACTCTGGTTGCCACACATGCTCGTAGTGGCTGGCGTATCAGATCTATCTCGAAGCTAATGCTTCAATTTTCCTTGTGGTTCTTCTTTGTTTGCATCCTCGAGGACTTGATGCATTCTTTCAACCTATGTCTCATTTTAGCTTGATTTGTGTTTTGCGAGGCTCTGGGCAGAGAGTAGTGTTTTAATGAATTATCTTTTGCTTTTTTATTTTTCTTCTTCTTTTTCTCCGAGTCGTTTCTCCCTCCACACATCCCTCCTCCTGAACTTTGCCATCCTCCACAGGCTTTTGTTGGCAACGTGTGTAGGTTTGATATATGTTTTGTTTAGTTTGATTAATGAAATCAACTTCTTTAATCATGAATTATCTCCATTGTTCAGATTTGACTCCATCATGTGGTGCTTGGCGATGATCGCAAAAATTCTTAGTTCATAAGCTACTAATCGTACATTAAAATTTGAATTTTTTTTTTTGAATCCATTTCAAAAATGCCCGTAAAGAATGCTTCTTTGAATATCTGTAAGTAGGGGCTCAACAAAAAAATTAACCATGAGTAGTAGGCCATGATAGTTAGGCGGCTTGGTGTAATAGCAAGATAAAAAATCAAGGCATCAATGCCTTGGTTAATGTTGATAAACTTCAAAAATGCATACTGTGCATGTTTGAAAACTTTAAGTATTGTAACTATCATGCTGAGTATCTTATTCTTGAGCTTTATTGTGAGGTTTGGGACATGAGCATGTCTTGAGAGCCAAAATTCAATCATTCTAATCATGTATTCTTTGTTCGATAGGTAGTTATGGGGGGGGGGTCGGTAAGAGTGGAAAATTGAGCCATAGTTTATTTATTGAGCCATTCTGCTACTCTTCCCAAAATTGTGGCCATGGTTTGTGCTTGATTCAATAGGGTATAGTGAAAGGATTTATTATGGCTTACTTCATTACTTCATTACTCGTACAACTGCATCTTCAAAATTATGGGTCATATGAGACACTAGTAGTGTCCACTCTCTCTGATCTAACTCTATAGTGTACAGAATTGGATGGTCATCAATGGAACTTTCTTGTTGATCTTTCATAGGGAATTTAACAATGGGGGGAGAAAGAAAACATACCTCGATCTCCTCAGTAGCTAGAGTTTCTTCGTACACTATTGGTGTCCTCATGTTCACTTGTTGATTTGCTTGATTATTTTGAACTTGTATTAATTTAGCTTGTAATTTTGCAATGATTTTTTCTTTGCACACACTTCAAGGGGAACTCATTTAACCCCATTTGTTGGGTTGCTTCAGAATCCTCAAAAGCCATCTGAATTTGAATTGCAATACGTAATTAATATGAGAAATTAGGAAAGCTTCCCATTTTTTCATAGAGCTAAAGCATTTGTTGTTTGCCTTTTAAACATGTCCCCCCTCACATAGGTGAATCATGATACCAGAAGACATATGTTTTTTATTTTTCCATTTGCTGAAAAGAAACATGAAACAGTGAGTCATAACAGAATCAATTGTTAGTAATAGTTAACAGAAGTCTTACATTACTATAGTACAAGTGAAGTCCTATTTTTGTTGAAGGAAATGTGACCTATCAAGTTTTTGATTTTCCATGGTTTCTTTTGCTTTGGCTCTAGTGATGGCTTCTAATGGTATGATGTATTCTTTATCACTCCTTGAGGACTCTATTACCTCAATTATATTGATATGAGTTATGGGTTATGATTTGGATGGGTTCTTGGGGTAGTCTTTGAACAAGTGTTCTTTCCTAGAGTCACTATAATACCCTTCCTAGAATCGAGGGGATGGTGATTGGCAGGCCTCATACATTCCGTAATAAAATGGTCTCCTCCACATCTATAGCATGGTCCTCTAGGGGCACATGGTCTTGCCATAGGTCATCCGAGAGCTTGAGCTCTAGAAGTTGTATACATGAGGTTGGTGTATTTAGATCCATAAGTGTTCCCATGACTATCATGCTCATAGTACTGTTGTTTATAAGAAAATTCATATTCTAGAAGGTTTTGATAATAAGAGTAGTAATATCCATAACCATGTTCATAGCCTTGATTTTAAACTTTTGCACTCCTCAATGGTGACACATGCACTATAGCTCTCTCTAGATTTTCTTCAAACTATGTGTATTTGAAAGATACTACATTCTGTGGATGTGGGGGTTGTTGCCCTAGCACGGATTGAGATTGGGTGTATGCTTGATGCTCATAGGGTCTTGGAATCATGGGACGTCCTTCATATGGAGCATATCTTGGAGCCTTGTTGCCTTGCTCTCTTGGTGGGTATCCATATGCCCTATACTATGGTGGTGGAAAGGGCCTAGATTGTCAATTACATGGGAATTTTTTTGTGGTATGATTGGTATATCTTTGTTCAATATGATAGTATAGACTAGGCCCTTGCACATATTTCCTATTACATTGATAAAATTGTGGGGGAACATGTCCTTCTCTTCCATAAGCATGAGATGGATGGTCACCTCCACAATACACACTCCTTCTTAGTATGGGCATCCTCATGGGCAGGTTTTGATAATTCTCTTGACCTTGGACACCTAGCTTTTTGACCTCTAAGTTTGCCAATTCTTCTACCTAGTTGGTTAGTGCACTTGCATTACTAGATGCATCCTCAAATTTGGTAGGGGTATATGGAATCCTCAAATCTTCTGCAATATTATCCTCCAAATCTATGCATTCCCTTAGGAATTTACTCATCATCTACAATCGTTTTGCATATACTAGGGTTCTCAAATTCCCATTGACTAGACCATGGAGAAACAAAGATTCATTTTTTTGGAGGGTAGTTCTCTCTGACATAGGACATTAGTCAACATAATGATTAAATCTTATGGACGCTAACCTCACAGATTCATTAGGAGCCTGCTTGAAACTATGGATCCGGGAAGAGGAGTTATGTTTAATGCATCTCTTGGTGAACTCACCAATGAACTCATCTAATAATTTTTCTATATTCACAAAGCAATTGAGATCCAAGGGTTGGAATCAAGTCAAATGAGTCTCGGCAAGTGTGAGACAGAAAGATTCATATTGGACAAAAAAGTCATCTACTTGCTCAACGTAGCACTTGCTTAAATTATGCTAAGTGATCTAAAGGGTCTCCAAAACCATCATAGTGATTCCTTATGCAATTGGATACTTGAATAGGTCTTATCCGTCTTCCTACTTCAACGGGTCGAGGAATTATTAGAATCACAAAGTGCACACCTTGTCCTGTTCCTTGAGGGGGTCGTAAAAGAAAGGGTGGTCTATTCATTGTCTCACTCTCCAAATGGGTATTTTGCATAGTGCTGATGTTTGATGTGGTAAATTAAACATGTGGTCAGGTTGGAACACTATGTTGGCTAGTTTGACCTACAAAAATGTTCTCCTGAATTTGTTGCTCCCATTGAGGGTTTTGAGAAGTGGTTGCCTAATCCATGGGTGGGAATACTAGCAAACCCGAGTACTCTAGTCTAGATCTCTTTGGATCAGTGACTTCCCAATACCTTCTCTTGATCTAATCTAGATAGATGACTCTAGAAGAGTCTTCAAGATCATGCAATTCATAAACTGTGGTAGGATTGGTGCCTTTTCCCCTTGAGGGTGAAGTGATTTGTAATAGCCTATCCATTCCAACTATTAGATAAAAGTCCATTAAGTCATCATCCTGGGGGATTTTGTCTCCTCTCCACATGTTTGCCACAATTGATCTTTCTCTTGGAGTCAAATTGTTTCTCTGTTATCAATACCAGCTGGATGAATAGGTTCTTCTCTCTCTCCTTTTTCATTGATTGAATCTGAATGTTTTGTTACTAGATATATTTGTCCCAACTTTTCCATGTAAAACCATCCTTCAAATTTCACAGCACGCCTTGGAACAATAGAGTTCCTAAGACTAGCCACTAACCAGTTGAGGCCATCTACATAGATAGGGATTCCATGCATGTTCATAGAGAGGTAGTGCAAGGAAGTTCTATACTTACCTTCTATAACTATCATGAACCTGGCCAGAGGCACAAAGCTATGCATATTTTCGGAGGCCATGATTGAATCTCCTTCAGAGTCACTAGATGTGTTCGAGTAGATGGAGTGAAGACTCTTTTGGGTTACACTCCCTGCTGAGGATATTACACTTCTTCAGCTCCCTAGGAAACATCCTAACCTTAAGTTCATTCACAGTCTAGGGTCTCTCTATTTCCCTATGGAAACTATCAAGTTTTAGAAGAGGTTTGTTCAATGTTTGTGTGTAAAATTTCTTAACTTTTCACTTTAGAGTCTTTTCTAAGTCATTTGGATTTCCGAGAATACAAGATACTTCACACCCAGACAATACCTGGTACTCAACTTATCCGATACATGGTATTGGATATACCATGATACACGATACTTAGGGAACACAATACGATACTTGATCTAAAAATGATACGTGATATTATCAGTGAAACATGATACAAGAGAGCAACGATACATGATACTTAATAAGTCAAAGATACATGATACCAAACTTCACAATACACAATTATCGTGATACATGATACTTGAAAGTATCGGTGATACATGATACATGGAAAGATGGTACACGATACTTACAAAGTAATGGTGGTACACGATACTTAAAAAGTATCAGCAATACATGATACTAGGTGACCGTGATACTCGACGAGACAACACATGATACTTAAGTATCACGATACACTGGGAGTAAGGTATCGGTGATGCACGATACTTGCCAAGTATTGTGACACATGGGAATTTGGTATCGCAATACCAAACTTGATCGATCATGATACTTGGACTTTTTGAAGTCCAAATATAAAAATCTTTATATATGTGTGTTCCTTGTGCTCTCATCTATTGATTTAACCCTATTCATCCCTAACCATAGTTGGAAAAAGTCTCGACTCAAACCCCTTGGAATGGTATGTACTGTACTATATGTACCGAACATACCGTACATGTACGATACTTGTTCAAATGATTTTTTTTTTGGTTTGTTATTTGAAGCATCCCATCCATTCTATACAAAGATCCATAGTACATTGATGCATACAATTACATAGATACATACATACTACATATAATACAACATGCACATCATAGCACACATATATAAATATACATTACATACATAAAAGCATGTACATGTACATATACAAATACATATCAACTACTTGTAAATACATATTATGTCATACATACATATAGACTAGTAAAATATACACATACATACATACTATTGCCAACATATACATATACATGCATACACACACACACACACACACACACACACACACATATATATATATATATATATATATCGTATTGTGCCATACCCCTTATTGCCACGTACCTGTTGGGAAACAATGTCTATTGGTCCATCTTGCTTCCAGGATACAGAATGTATAGTCCTCAGTTTTACTCTATGTACAAGCAAAGGCGCCAGCCATCGTGGTTAAGACGTTGTCCTTCCATCCCTGGCGCATGGGTTTGATCCCCGTCCATGGCAAATAGCGAAAACGCAATGATTTTATTCAGCTTTTCATATCAAAGACGGACCGCGTTTGATTTTTGCTGAATTGAAACGAATGCTACGATAGAGTGTTTTTCCATATGATCGCTATGATCAAGTGATTTATTATTGCTTTTCAAGAACAAATCAACACTACATAAACACAAGCTTGGGCTCATGTTATTTCATCCTTCACCTAGTGTTCAACACAAGCCTTGAGCTTGGACCTCAATAGAGGTGGTGTTTCGTCGCGCACATGGGGCAGCCATGGTGCTAACTTGAAGCATGATGAGAAGAAGCTATGGAGTTCTTCCAAATGATTCTTCTTGGAGAAGATGAAGGGTGTGCTCACACTCTAGCACATGGAGAGGAGGTTATCTCTTGTTCATGGCAAGAAGACTTGGCCATTAGCAGCTTGATGGTGAGGATCAGCCATGTACATGTTGTAGTTGAAGATTCTCTTCTACATGAAGATTTCGGGCTACTTCAAAGACATTGGATGGTGTTTAACATAAGATTTATATCTTATGTTAAGTATTCAGGTACATATTCTCTTTATGCACGCATGTACTACTTGGAGTTTATGGAGGCAGTAGCCTTCATATCAGGAGCAGTCCTATTCGGCATAGGTACAAGAGAAACAGTACGTATATGCTTTATGCATATTTGGATGAGGTGTTTGAGAAGGTGTGTTCACATGAGTTTGAGGATTTCTGGGAGCAAAATTGTTAGCATTCTTTGCTACTTTTTAAAGTATGTGACCTTTTCACACACGTATCTGACTTAGGGTCTTCCATAGCCTAAGGTTAGATGAGGGTTTGTTGATTATAAATTTCACACTGATCCTTCCTCTTTCAGTCACTCATATTCACTCTTCTATAACCTATAAGGTCACACATCTCATGTATATTGAGATTTCTGCCCATACATCTGAATATGTTGTTACATTTGTACATTCACTCATTCATCTATTTCTCATCACATATAGTGGTTAAGAGTTTTGCTCCCACATTGTACATTGAACATTGGTATATATGATACTCTGAGTAAGCGATGGCTTACGTAACACCTTACACATGTCGTCTATTCTTTCTCTATCTTTGTCTCATCATTTCTATGATTAATGTGGTATGTTCATGCTTTGTCAATATTGAAGAATGCTAGATTCTGTGTTGTATATGCTGGACCTATGGAACCATGGACCTGTGACATGAGCCAAGGGCCTGCCTCATTTCCAACATTTGGTATCATAGCACTAAGGTTTTGGTTTCAGAACTTTAGGTCTTTGGCATCGATGCATTCAGGCTCATTCATATTCTCAGATTTCCAGAATTCCAGGTTTACAACATATGATCTAAAGACATCTTCTAACATTTGACATTTGACATACACACTTAATCTAGATGAGTAGAGATTTGAGAATTAGACAATTCAGTCACATGTGTATTCATCAGTGTGGAGTATGAAGTTGATGATCTGTTAGCAGCCGAATATTTTTGGAAAAGTATGCAAATACTTTACAAAAGTATTGTTTGAAGACCAAGACTTGATAAAGAGAAGGCTACTTCAAATTCAAGGAAGAACAATGGTTTAGAGAAGAGGAAGGAATCAGACCGACTTCAAATCACACGTATCAATTTCTACTATCAGATTATCATTTGCAGGTCATATCTTAGAAGAGCAGTTATGAAGAGATTTGAAGGTTTCAAGGAGTGCTTTTATACGCTTTCATCATTTGAAACTTAAAGGCTACATCAAAACAGGTATCTAGACATTTTTCTAGAGAGTTTTAAGAGATCTCTTTCATGGCAAGAAAGCTTATCTAAGAAGACAAATTTGGAGATGGGATGAGTTTTTTGTTTTCAGCCAATTTTCTGTTGTAAGTTGGTTGGATATCAAGGTACAAATGTGATCTAGAGAAGATAACTCTAGAAAGGTAATTCATCATTCAGACAATGATTGGTGAATTTATTCGTTTCAGACATTTGAAGCAGAATTTTGATTCAAAGATATGAGGAGATGATAAAACATGTTTCTATATTCACTTCCATTTGTATACCATGTTTGTTTTATCTCTTACTCTTAGTATTAGAGGAAGAGAAAGCATTCATTTGAAGAAGTTAAGAGTGCTTGCTACTTCAAGATGAAGAGAAGAAAAGGTATGGAAGAGAAGTCTGAAGATGTTGACATCATCAGGTGGAAGAAAGATGCAGAAGAAGAAAGTCCATCACTTCCAAAAGAAAAGTAAAACTTCTTTTTCTCATATATTTTCCATATACTTTTCCTATTTTATCCTCTGCACCCAACGACAAGTCTACAAGAACATCTTGTGTGAAGAAGAAGCAGTTTCTTGTTTTGCATTACACTTGGTCATGATTTAGTAGATTTGACAAAGAATTGCATTGAGAGAAAGAAAAGCAGCAGATATATGGTTTGACTCATATATGTATGAGTTATGTTTTAGTTGAAGCTTTTAAGCACGCAGCTTATATGTTCCCTCAAAGAATTCTTGGAGTGTTAATACAAAGCTACTTGGTATATGACAAGTTGCAAAGAAGTATATTTCTTCTTTACCTAACTCTTAAGGTAAAAGAGTTTTGTAGCAGATGTTGAAGACTTGGGTTGAGGTTTTATATTTGGAAAAGGTTACCTCATATTCACTATTTTCAGAAAACTTCAGAAAATTCAGATTGTTGATGTACAAGTCAATGAAGAATCTACTTTCAATGATTGTCTTGATTTTTGGATACATGTTTGTATTAAAAAAGGTGTTCCATCAGATCCTATCACTTGATTGAAAAGTGGAGTTAGCCAAAACAAAATCAAGCAGGTACTATCACATTTCACCCGAGTAGAATATGAAAGGTTATGAACTATCAACGTGCAGCTTTTGGAGTTCTCAAGATGACAAGTTTGTCCACTTATGTTTCAAGTAGGAGTTGTAGATTCTTGGAAAGGATTTTTTTGAAGAAAAGTTTTACAACTTTTTGAGAAGCATGGACACTTAGAGACATTCAAATAATAAATCAAACATTCAGTCATGAAGGTTTGATGAGAGCAGATTCTACACAAGAGAGATCATTGATCTTGAATGACCATGAAGATCTTGAGTATTTATGAGTTAGTTGTTTATCCTTTGTTTATGTAAGGTTCTTAACATTGGAAAAAGTAAGTCAAAGATTCAGGTTCTATCAAATTCGTGTTGCAGAGAGATAGAAGATACTTATGATGTACTGAAGGTTATAAATCCCATAAAGCTTTCAGCAAGGTTTTGTTATGTTAGGATCAGCTAACCTTATTCTAGATTTTGGAAAGCTGAGGAATGACATGGAAAGGTATTGGCATCTGCACAATGCTTATAAAAAGGATTCAGAGTTTTTGTTTGAGATACAGGTATTGATCACTGAACATCAGATTTATGAAGGAAGACGTTCCAAATTTCATAAAAACTCATATATTTGAAGAATACTGGATACTAGTGATAAGTCATCCAGGGAGTGATGAAACATGGACTTATTTTCAACCATATGTGAAAGAATGCAGATTCATACCTACAGGTATTCCTATATTTCCTTTGTCAGGTTCTCTTTATATTCCAACTTTGAAAGAAGAAGGAAGAAAAAGAATGTTTGGAGAAAGTTCCTGTTAGGTGTTCCTGTTCAGGAGAAGGTTCCAGAGTTCTATTGAAGAGAAGCTTGATATTCAGAAAGGTATATTTGAGAAGTGCACACATATATGTTTATATCAAGTTCTGAAGGAAAGAGGTATGAAGGGATTTAAAGGATGAAGACATGATGACATCATAGATTTTTACTCATATTTCAGTTGATTTCAGTTGATTTCAATTGAATTGAGTTGATTTGACTTGAGTACAGTTAGAGATGAACAAGCAGTGTTCATAATACACTAAGTTGTGAGTTGTCAGTCACTGGTTCCAGAATTAAGTTCTTGATTTTGTTTAGTGTATCTACATAACACATGAGAAGAACGTTGAGAAACCTTTTTGGAAGGTAAATGCAAATTTGTGGATCCTAGTGTATGTTTTCAGGTTTTTGAAGACAAGAGATAGCAGGTTCAGAGACAGTTCATGCTATATTTGTTGTCAAGCAGTGATTGCTTGATGTATACACTATTGGATATCTAGTTTGCATATTTTCTCAAGTATTATGGTTCATATTCAACAAGTTCAGGTTTTTTGAAGGAAAGTCAAATTCAGTTTTGAAGAAGACTTTCGAAGAACAAGTTATGAAGCGCGAGAGTACAAGCTTAAAGCTTGTGGTATTTTGGAGCTTTGGAAGGTTGCAAATCCAGTTCAATTTGAACCAATATGCCATTGCAGGGGGGTTTGTTGGAAAACAATGTCTATTTGTCCATCTTGCTTCCAGGATACAGAATGTATAGCCCTCAGTTTTACTCTATGTACAAGCAAAGGCGCCAGCCATCATGGTTAAGATGTCCTTCCATCCCTGGCGCAAGGGTTCGATTCCCGTCCGTGGAATATAGCCAAAACGCAATGATTTTATTCAGCTTTTCATATCAAAGACGGACCGCGTTTGATTTTTGCTGAATTGAAACGATCGCTACAATAGAGTGATTTATTATTGCTTCTCAAGAACAAATCAACACTATATAAAAACAAGCTTAAGCTCATGTTATTTCATCCTTCACCTAGTGTTCAACACAAGACTTGAGCTTGGACCTCAATAGGGGTGGTGTTTCGTCTAGCACATGGGGCAGCCGTGGTGCTAACTTGAAGCATGTTGAGGAGCAGCTATGGAGTTCTTCTTAATGATTCTTTTTGGAGAAGGTGAAGGGTGTGCTCACACTCTAGCACATGGAGAGGAGGTTATCTCTTGTTCATGGCAAGAAGACTTGGCCATTAGCAGCTTGATGGTGAGGATCAGCCATCTACATGTTGTAGTTGAAGATTGTCTTCTACATGAAATTTTCGGGCTACTTCAAAGACATTGGATGGTGTTTAACATAAGATTTACGTCTTATGTTAAGTATTCAGGTACATATTCTCTTTATGCACACATGTACTACTTGGAGTTTATCGAGGCAGTAGCGTTCATATCAGGAGCAGTCCTATTCGGCATAGGTACAAGAGAAACAGTACGTATATGCTTTATGCATATTTGGATGAGGTGTTTGAGAAGGTGTGTTCACATGAGTTTGAGGATTTCCGGGAGCAAACTTGTTAGCATTCTTTGCTACTTTTTAAAGTATGTGATCTTTTCACACACCTATCTGACTTAGGGTCTTCCATAGCCTAAGGTTAGATGAGCGTTTGTTGATTAAATATTTCACACTGATCCTTCCTCTTTAAGTCACTCATATTGACTCTACTATAACCTATAAGGTCACACATCTCATGTATATTCAGATTTCTGCCCATACATCTGAATATGTTGTTACATTTGTACATTCACTCATTCATCTATTTCTCATCACATATAGTGGTTGAGAGTTTTGCTCCCACATTGTACATTGAACATTGGTATATATGATACTATGAGTAAGCGATGGCTTACGTAACACCTTACATATGTCGTCTATTCTTTCTCTATCTTTGTCTCATCATTTGTATGATTAACGTGGTATGTTCATGCTTTGTCAATATTGAAGAGTGCTAGATTCTGTGTTATATATGCTGGACCTATGGAACCATGGACCTGTGACATGAGCCAAGGGCCTACCTCATTTCCAACATTTGGTATCAGAGCACTAAGGTTTTGGTTTCAGAACTTTAGGTCTTTGGCATCAATGCATTCAGGCTCATTCATATTCTCAGGTTTCTAGAATTCCAGGTTTACAACATATGATCTAAAGGCATCTTGTAACATTTGACATTTGACATTTGACATTTGACATACACACTTAATCTAGATGAGTAGAGATTTGAGAATTAGACAATTCAGTGACATTTGTATTCATCAGTGTGGAGTATGAAGTTGATGATCTGTTAGCAACCGAATATTTTTGGAAGAGTATGCAAATACTTTACAAAAGTATTGTTTGAAGACCAAGACTTGATGAAGAGAAGGCTACTTCAAATTCAAGGAAGAACAATGGTTTAGAGAAGATGAAGGAATCAGATCGACATCAAATCACACGTATCAGTTTCTACTATCAGATTATCATTTGCAGGTCATATCTTAGAAGAGCAGTTATGAAGAGATTTGAAGGTTTCAAGGAGTGCATTTATATGCTTTCATCATTTGAAACTTAAAGGCTACATCAAAACAGGTATCTAGAGGTTTTTCTAGAGAGTTTTAAGAGATCTCTTTCATGACAAGAAAGCTTATGTAAGAAGACAAATTTGGAGAAGGGATGAGTTTTTTGTTTTCAGCCAATTTTCTGTTGTAAGTTGGTTGGATATCAAGGTACAAATGTGATCTAGAGAAGATAACTCTAGAAAGGTAATTCATCATTTAGACAACGATTGGTGAATTTATTGGTTTCAGACATTTGAAGCAAAATTTTGATTGATATGAGATGATAAAACAGATTTCTATATTCACTTCCATTTGTATAGGATGTTTTTTTTATCTCTTACTCTTAGCATTAGAGGAAGAGAAAGCATTCATTTGAAGAAGTTAACAGTGCTTGTTACTTCAAGATGAAGAAAACAAAAGGTATGGAAGAGAAGTTTGAAGATGTTGACATCATCAGGTGGAAGAAAGATGCAGAAGAAGAAATTCCATCATTTCCAAAAGAAAGTAAGAGTTTTTTTTCTCATATATTTTCCATATACTTTTCCTATTTTATCCTCTACACCCAAAGACAAGTCTACAAGAACATCTTGTGTAAAGAAGAAGCAGTTTCTTGTTTTGCATTACACTTGGTCATGATTTAGTAGATTTGACAAAGAATTTCATTGAGAGAAAGAAAAGTAGCAGATATATCATTTGACTCATATATGTATGAGTTATGTTTTAGTTGAAGCTTTTAAGCAGGCAGCTTATATGTTCCCTCAAAGAATTCTTGGAGTGTCAATACAAAGCTACTTGGTATATGACAAGTTGCAAAGAAGTATATTTCTTCTTTATCTAACTCTTAAGGTAAAAGAGTTTTGTAGAAAATGTTGAAGACTTGGGTTGAGGTTTTATGTTTGGAAACGGTTACCTCATATTCACTATTTTCAGAAAACTTCAGAAAATTCAGATTGTTGATGTACAAGTCAATGAAGAATCTACTTTCAATGATTGTGTTGATTTTTGGATACATGTTTGTATTTAAAAAGGTGTTCCATCAGATCCTATCACTTGATTGAAAAGTGGAGTTAGCCAAAAGAAAATCAAGCAGGTACTATCACATTTCACCCGGGTAGAATATGAAAGGTTATGAAGTATCAACTTGCAGCTTTTGGAGTTCTGAAGATGACAAGTTTGTCCACTTATGTTTCAAGTAGGAGTTGCAGATTCTTGGAAAGGATTTGTTTGAAGAAAACTTTTACAAATTTTTGAGAAGCATGGACACTTAGAGACATTCAAATAATAAATCAAACATTCAGTCATGAAGGTTTGATGAGAGAAGATTCTACACAAGAGAGATCATTGATCTTGAATGATCATGAAGATCTTGAGTATTTATGAGTTAGTTGTTTATCCTTTGTTTATGTAAGGTTCTTAACAGTGGAAAAAGTAAGTCAAAGATTAAGGTTCTATCAAATTCGTGTTGTAGAGAGATAGAAGATACTTTTTATGTTATTGAAGGTTATGAATCCCATAAAGCTTTCAACAAGGTTTTGTTATGTTAGGATCAGCTAACCTTATTCTAGATTTTGGAAAGCTGAGGAATGACATGGAAAGCTATTGGCATCTGCACAATGCTAATAAAAAGGATTCAGAATTTTTGTTTCAGATACATGTATTGATCACTGAACATCAGATTTATGAAGGAAGACGTTCCAAATTTCATAAGAACTGATATATTTGAAGAATACTGGATAGTAGTGTTAAGTCATCCAGGGGGTGATGAAACATGGACTTATTTTCAACCATATGTGAAAGAATGCAGATTCATACCTACAGGTATTCCTATATCAGGTGTTCCTATATTTCCTTTGTTAGGTTCTCTTTATATTCGAACTTTGAAAGAAGAAGGAAGAAAAAGTATGTTTGGAGAAAGTTCCTGTTAGGTGTTCCTGTTCAATAGAAGGTTCGAGAGTTCTATTGAAGAGAAGCTTGATATTTCAGAAAGGTATATTTGAGAAGTGCGCACATATATGTTTATATCAAGTTCTGAAGGAAAGAGGTATGAAGGATTTAAAGGATGAAGACATTATGACATCATAGATTTTTACTCATATTTCAGTTGATTTCTGTTGATTTCAATTGAGTTGAGTTGATTTGACTTGAGTACAGTCAGAGATGAACCAGCAGTGTTCATAATACACTAAGTTGTGAGTTGTCAGTCACAGGTTCCAGAATTCAGTTCTTGATTTTGTTTAGTGTATCTACATAACACAGCAGAAGAACGTTGAGAAACCTTTTTGGAAGGTAAATGCAAATTTGTGGATCCTAGTGTATGTTTTCAGGTTTTTGAAGACAAGAGATAGCACGTTGAGAGACAGTTCATGCTATATTTGTTGTCAAGCAGTGATTGCTTGATATGTACACTATTGGATATCTAGTTTGCATATTTTCTCAGGTATTATGGTTCATATTCAACAAGTTCAGGTTTTTTGAAGGAAAGTCAAATTTAGTTTTGAAGAAGACTTTTGAAGAACAAGTTCTGAAGCGCGGAAGTACAAGCTTAAAGCTTGTGGTATTTTGGAGCTTTGACAAGTTGCATATGCAGTTCACTTTGAACCAATATGCCATTGCAGGGGTGATTGTTGGAAGACAATGTTGTTCGGTTCCTAAGCCCAAGGAAAAGATGATTGTGGAAGCCTTTATTTTGCTTAACCCCTCGCAATCGGTCTACTTGGATTACCTGGAGCCCACAATTATCTCGCAATGGATTCTTCCTATGTTAATGCACTAGCTCATATGTTCCCGGCAAACGCACCAAAATGATAACTCTCTTAGTCCAAGGGAAAAGATGCCTATACACAATCTTGGATTGCCTAAATCGCTCGATATTAGGCCACTTTCTTTGCTCTAAATCACCCGATAGTCTTTGAATGGATACGTGGGAAGCAAAGAGAATGGAGACCCGAATTCAGACGTACTTCAAAACCCAATTATAGTAATTGACCCTCGAAGTCGCACTCTCCTTGGTTACGTACTCTTGTTTCACCTGTTCAGTTACACACAATTTAACACGAACAATTTAGTTCACAGCATATGCATTGCTATCCAATAGCATACAAATGGCGTTGGACTGTCATTCTCAACTAAGAAGATGTACACTTGATCATATTTGTGATATGGCCGGCAATTCTTCTGCTTACTGTCAGCCGAAAGAAAGAAAAAAATGCAAAAGAAACTCGTTCAATGTGACTCTGAATCCAAAACAAAAGCTTGTTATGTTTGTGTTGTTGTGATCTTGTTTCCCTTCCATTTCTCACTCAGATCACTTCAAGTCAACCCATTTGAATTTGTCACACCTCATCCTCATTCGCACACTTTAGATTATGGTCATCAGATCTTCAGTTTGCAAAACTCTTACGGACATTCCTTCAGTTCACTGGACATGCAAACCTCTCCGTGCATATCTCTTTTAGCAATCAGTTCTGAACACACAAATTTTCCTAGTTAGCAATATGGTTTTCTCACTATTATCAGCCTCTAATCTCCTTTCCATAGAAAATTAGATAACATGCAAAACTCTGTCACAGTGCTATTAGTTTGAGTACTTGCCACACGACCTAAAAAAACATTACACTATTCCATTTTTTTGTTTAGTCTATTGAGATGCACGTTGATGAGCAGCTCGTCAGCGCACATCTAATCTTTGCAAAGGACCAGAAAACATTAAATTAAACAAGTCACAGAAAACCATTTTTCACAGAGACGGTAGCAATCATTATCAATACACAAATCTCATTAACTATAACACTGTCACTTATCTCCATGAAGTAAGGCAAATAAGATCCCCTTTCCGAAGTGTCGACCCATGCGATCACTTATCTCTCAAATAATCACAATTTGACATCATCAAAAAGATTCACTAGCTCTTTTGCAATCCATTTTCTGGCTTTAATCTTCTTGGTTCCGATGACTGCAACAGGCATAACTTCGATGATCTACACTAGCCCACGTTCTGTAGCAGTCCATCTTCCATATCTTTTGTACCAGCACTATCCTGAGGCGCTCAAGCGCTTGCAGAAGCAAGTCGAAAGGGTTTTCCTCAACATGTTGATACTACCCGATTATATATTTTCCCACTTTCTTCCAAAAAGAGTAGAAAACCTCCTTCAGAACTGTTTTCCTTTTTCTGCATAGCAGCATAAGCCCCTCATCTCGTGCTCGCACCTATCCTCTTTCCCTTCTGAGCCCTCCTGACTGTAATGCTCCCTTCTATTATAGTTTTTCTCTTTGGTACATTATTATGCTTTTGTCATAAACCTGCGGAAATGAGAGAAGCCAAAAAAGATCTAGGAAAAACACCGTTATGCCGCTAATCCTTCAACGAGGCTTGCCCTCTTCCTTTTCTTCTTGACTTTCCATATTGAGATATTTCCCACTCAAAATGCTCCCAGCCAAGGGAGAATGTGAAAGAAGCCCGATATTACAGTTTTCTAGATCTCATACTTCCACCAAATTCACTTTCCTTCTTTGATAACATCACTCAATGCTTGCAGCCACATCCACCCCCTCCGAAGCCTTAAGTCGCGGGTGCCTTCCCTCTCTGTCTTATCTGATATGTGTCCTCCAGTCCCCCGATAGCTGTAGAAGCCTTCCTCGTGCGTGATAATGGAGCACACCCCCCCTTTTTTTTGTGGCCACCGAAAAAACCCTCTAGCTGCCTCCTTACGAGTGAGAGAGAAAAAAAAAGAAACTTTTCCCTTTTTCTGCCATCGAGATAAAGGCCCCAATCACCTGTGAAGAGAATAGACCACACAATCTTTGCAGCAACAAAACAAATAAACTTCCTCCCTTCTGCACACAAAATGGAAACGGCCCATTTGTCTGACCAATAAAATGGACAACCCTTTTCGCCTTGTTTTTCATAAAACTCCAATGCCTACCTTTCAAGATCGATCCAAAATATAGCATATATAGGAGATTATTCCAAAGTTCAGAAAATACTTGCACCAACACCACCGTTTTCACAATAATAGCACCATCTTGTTTCCTCTTGAAAATTTTCACCAAATCCTTTTGAGCGATTGTTTGGCTAATACCTGCTATACAGCCAGCAGTAATTGCTTTACTCCGAATAGGATGAACCCTAAGAACTGAAAAGTACTTGCAGTCTGCATCGTTGACGAGCTCCCCCATGGCTTCTCTTAAGTTCTTCAAATGCATCTTCATCAAGAGACACTCCTCCCACACTGCAACAAGCTTTTAAGCTACAACCGAAGGTAACACATTGGACAGAAGTCCTTCAAGCTCCCTTTTAGCACTACATTCTAGTGCTTCTTCTCACCATAACACCCACTTTCTCCTCAAGGTACCTGCAATCAAGCATGTATTCTACACAACAAAAGCATATTAGTGCATAAAAATCAACAAGTTCATGAGCTAACATACTCCCCTCTTCTTATTTGCGAAGTCGTCCTCGACAAGCCAAATTGTTCCTGCGCTCAAATCATCCAACATGTGCTCATCACTCAATCAAATACAAATCTTTACCTTGCATGGCTATTCTCTTCTTCCTCAATGTAGCACCTGCAATCACCCTCATACAATCGTTGGTCAGTACCAAAATCCAATCATTTCACTTACCATCTTTGTCCATCTTCTCGCATCTTCACCGCCATGTCTACCTGTCTACAAACTTCATTAAAACATTAGAACCTTTCTTCATCAAATCACAATATGTACAACCAAAATGAAAAGACAATCATTTCCTTCATCCACATCACACATATATACTCAGCACACACATCATGATCCAGCATCACACATGCATTCTCGTCACACACAACATACATACATGCAAACAGAAGACATGTCCACATTCGCTCTCGTCACTCTTCTCGACTACTCATTCAACACGTCACACATCTTTATTCCACATGCATGCTCAACACACTTTCCACACATAGCTTATATATGTAAGCAAGTACCATCCTTAAATTCTTTTTTTTTTTTTTTTTTTTTTTTTTTGATGCCCTACCCGCTTATACTGCCACCTCCCCAATTCTTCTTCCGTTTCTCATCAAGTCCTCTCGTCTATTTTTCATGCCTCTTTGACCTAGGGTTTCCTATTCCCAATTGCCTTCCTATCTATCTCTCGTTTTTTGCTTGCTCATGGACTAGATCCTATGCTAGGTCACCACCACCTCTTGAATCGATGGACATGCGGCAACGACCACTCAAGCCTAACACGAGCTCACTCTAACAAGATCACTCATCGTCGACGCGATTCCGAACTTCACAAGTCGTTGCACCACCTAAGAGCCAAGTTGAAAACTTCTCTAAGGTTTACAGACGAACAATGCAACTAGCACGATTGGATTCCTCAAGTCCAAGCTTTCCATAGACACATCGCAACCAAAACCCTAGCCGAGCTTAAGCTTCAATTTGACATGTTTCATCGGGAGCCCACACATAACCCAAATCCCCACAACACAAACACATATATTCCCATCCGAGCATCATGCTCTCTCACCTCTCTTATGTCCCCCCTTGAGCGAGGAATTCTTCTCATTCATTTTTTCCACATTTTTTCTCTCTTTTTTCATCATTTTTTTTTCACATATTTACTCATACTTGCCGGCCTACGCCGAAGCTGGATGCGACTCGTGGACTCGACCACCCGATCAAGTTTGTTCCACCCATCTACCAACCCAACGCAGCGCGCGACACACCGATGGCTAGCCCTATGCGAAACCGACATCGGTTCGTGGCTTTGACCACCCGGCCAAAGTGGATCCCCCACCTATCAGCCCACATAGGCGCGTAGCCACATGCACATATACATAAACATATATTTTTCTCATCTTTTTTCATTCCCGCACCTCGAGAATTAGGAGACAAAAGAAAGGATCTTTTCCCAACCATCCCGATCACGACACACACACATATAACCCCCCATGGACATCCCGATGAGACATATCTTCTCTCTGCTGCTACTCAAGCCGAAATCAAGCCACTAATGCCATGGTCAACCCTTCCTCTCAAGACCCGCACATACTAACCACCTTGTCCACCTGAAAACCCCAAAAAAATGCCACTTTGGTCCTAAGCATACAATAGACTTGGTCCATCCGTCCTCACGTCTCTGATTCGCGATCCGCAAAGCAAACCCTAATCAAACTCAAGCCGTCCTCACCGGCATCCATCATATCATCTTTTTCTTTTTCATCTCCATCCTCTGCCTCGTAGAGATTCCACATGACTTGGTAAATGACTTGGGAAACTACCATTACCCGTTGTGCCCCTCAATGACTCAAGCCTCGTTGCTAAATCCCTTAATCCTTGCTTGTTGTACTCAATATCACTATGATATTGGAACAGGTCAGATTCGATGCCTCGGAACCGATTCCATATTTGCTCCATCCCTTTATCCTCTCTCACCCTTTTTGCAGATCCGAGGGGAATATCCTCCCTCTTCTCAACTCGAATGGTCAACTTCTCGACTTCCTCTCTAATCGATCTTTCCTCCCAAATCCTACTCATATTTTCTACATCTAGGTCATCTACCTTCTTCAACAATTCATTCTTCGTCCTTTCTAACTCTGTTCCGAACGCATCCAACCTATCCAACACTGCTTTCAGCTCTTCCTCCGTTTTCCTCGCTCTCGGATCCTCCACCTGTCCTCACATCTCGTCGTCTTTCTGATTCATCCACCTACCGAGCTTGCTACTCAGCCTTGCATTCTCTTTCTCTACCCGTCTCACTTTCTCATGGCTCTCTGCTTGGGCACTTTTCATTCTTTCTAACTCGAGGTGCAACTCGTCACATGCCTTACCCGCTTGATCACTGTATCGACAGATTATGCTTTGTACCTTCTCAATTTCATGCTCCATTCGTTCGATTCTCCTCATCAGGTCATCCCTAGGAAGAATCCATTGCGAGATAATTGTGGGCTCCAGGTAATCCAAGTAGACCGATTGCGAGGGGTTAAGTAAAATAAAGGCTTCCACAATCATCTTTTCCTTGGGCTTAGGAACCGAACATTTTGGTGCGTTTGCCGGGAATATGCTTAGCACATCTCATAGAGAGTGCTACGAGTTCGCTTGGTGCCCCAATCGTGTGGCACAGCCAAGTCGATCCCAAATCTGCTTTGATCTTCATTAAAGAAATGGCTCAACAAAGGCAAGCCTGTGGTTTTGAGAAGACCAACATGAGGCAAATGAATTCTGGAGAAAATAGGAGATGGATATATTCTGGTCCAACCATGAGACATCATGTGAACCGAGGGTGGCGATTTGGCCCGATATCAAATTATGTGAGATGCTGGAGTTGCGAGCAGGTGGGGCATATAGCCAAATATTGCCCTCGCATATGCACCCCGTTGGATTTTGTCCCCACATGTGTGGACTGCGGGAAAAAGAGACTATGCGAGCACATGTGTGGCTCAAAAGAGGTGACTGGCGTAAAGGTCGCAACGAATCAGTCTGATAGGTGTTTATCCTCTTTGTATGTGGAAGTTGACAAGGGTGGAGTTACTTCCTTGACAGAGACCGCAAGAGCAAGTGAGAGCAAGAACACTGGATCTCCGGATCGAGGCTTGGTAGAACTTGTGAAGAGCTTGGAATGTCAAGTCAATTGGCTGCATGTGGAGCGGGATGGCGATAAGGTCAAGATGGAGAGAATAGAGGAAAATCAAGTGAAATTAGCAGAAGTCTTAGGAAATTGGGAAAAGCAAATGCAATCGGTGGAAAGTGAGAATAAAGAGTTAAAGGGGGAAAACAACAACTTAAAAAGACAAATCCAAACACTTCAGCATGAAAGCGGGGTTAGAAGGGGAAAGCAAATGAGAAAAGAAGTCTTGGACATTAGAACTGGTCGGGTAACGATAGACTGCTACCATGTCATGATCGAAGAAGAGCCCTCAAGAGTAACTGACCCTCGAAGTCGCACTCTCCTTGGCTACGTACTCTTGTTTCACCTGTTCATTTACACACAATTTAACACGAACAATTCAGTTCACAACATATGCATTGCTATCCAATAGCATACAAATGGCGTTGGACTGTCATTCTCAACTAAGAAGATGTACACTTGATCATATTTGTGATATGGCCGGCAATTCTTCTGCTTACTGTCAGCCCGAAAGAAAGAAAAAAATGCAGAAGAAACTCGTTCAATGTGACTCTGAATCCAAAACAAAAGCTTGTTATGTTTGTGTTGTTGTGATCTTGTTTCCCTTCCATTTCTCACTCAGATCACTTCAAGTCAACCCATTTGAATCTGTGACACCTCATCCTCATTCGCACACTTTAGATTATGGTCATCAGATCTTCAGTTTGCAAAACTCTTACGGACATTCCTTCAGTTCACTGGACATGCAAACCTCTCCGTGCATATCTCTTTTAGCAATCAGTTCTGAACACACAACTTTTCCTAGTTAGCAATATGGTTTTCTCACTATTATCAGCCTCTAATCTCCTTTCCATAGAAAATTAGATAACATGCAAAACTCTGTCACAGTGCTATTAGTTTGAGTACTTGCCACACGACCTAAAAAAACATTACACTATTCCATTTTTTTGTTTAGTCTATTGAGATGCACGTTGATGAGCAGCTCGTCAGCGCACATCTAATCTTTGCAAAGGACCAGAAAACATTAAATTAAACAAGTCACAGAAAACCATTTTTCACAGAGACGGTAGCAATCATTATCAATACACAAATCTCATTAACTATAACACTGTCACTTATCTCCATGAAGTAAGGCAAATAAGATCCCCTTTTCGAAGTGTCGACCCATGCGATCGCTTATCTCTCAAATAATCACAATTTGAAATCATCAAAAAGATTCACTAGCTCTTTTGCAATCCATTTTCTGGCTTTAATCTTCTTGGTTCCGATGACTGCAACAGGCATAACTTCGATGATCTACACTAGCCCACGTTCTGTAGCAGTCCATCTTCCATATCTTTTGTACCAGCACTGTCCTGAGGTGCTCAAGCGCTTGCAGAAGCAAGTCGAAAGGGTTTTCCTCAACATGTTGATACTACCCGATTATATATTTTCCCACTTTCTTCCAAAAAGAGCAGAAAACCTCCTTCCGGACTGTTTTCCTTTTTCTGCATAGCAGCATAAGCCCCTCATCTCGTGCTCGCACCTATCCTCTTTCCCTTCTGAGCCCTCCTGACTGTAATGCTCCCTTCTATTATAGTTTTTCTCTTTGGTACGTTATTATGCTTTTGTCATAAACCTGCAGAAATGAGAGAAGCCAAAAAAGATCTAGGAAAAACACCGTTATGCCGCTAATCCTTGAACGAGGCTTGCCCTCTTCCTTTTCTTCTTGACTTTCCATATTGAGATATTTCCCACTCAAAATGCTCCCAGCCAAGGGAGAATGTGAAAGAAGCCCGATATTACAGTTTTCTAGATCTCATACTTCCACCAAATTCACTTTCCTTCTTTGATAACATCACTCAATGCTTGCAGCCACATCCACCCCCTCCGAAGCCTTAAGTCGCGGGTGCCTTCCCTCTCTGTCTTCTCTGATATGTGTCCTCCAGTCCCCCGATAGCTGTAGAAGCCTTCCTCGTGCGTGATAATGGAGCACACCCCCCCTTTTTTTGTGGCCACCGAAAAAAACCCTCTAGCTGCCTCCTTACGAGTGAGAGAGAAAAAAAAAGAAACTTTTCCCTTTTTCTGCCATCGAGATAAAGGCCCCAATCACCTGTGAAGAGAATAGACCACACAATCTTTGCAGCAACAAAACAAAAGAAACTTCCTCCCTTCTGCACACAAAATGGAAACGGCCCATTTGTCTGACCAATAAAATGGACAACCCTTTTCGCCTTGTTTTTCATAAAACTCCAATGCCTACCTTTCAAGATCGATCCAAAATATAGCATATATAGGAGATTATTCCAAAGTTCAAAAAATACTTGCACCAACACCACCGTTTTCACAATAATAGCACCATCTTGTTTCCTCTTGAAAATTTTCACCAAATCCTTTTGAGCGATTGTTTGGCTAATACCTGCTATACAACCAGCAGTAATTGCTTTACTCCGAATAGGATGAACCCTAAGAACTGAAAAGTACTTGCGGTCTGCATCGTTGACGAGCTCCCCCATGGCTTCTCTTAAGTTCTTCAAATGCATCTTCATCAAGAGACACTCCTCCCACACTGCAACAAGCTTTTAAGCTACAACCGAAGGTAACACATTGGACAGAAGTCCTTCAAGCTCCCTTTTAGCACTACATTCTAGTGCTTCTTCTCACCATAACGCCCACTTTCTCCTCAAGGTACCTGCAATCAAGCATGTATTCTACACAACAAAAGCATATTAGTGCATAAAAATCAACAAGTTCATGAGCTAACAAATGTCTACTGGTCCATCTTGCTTCCCTGATACAGAATGTATAGTCCTCAGTTTTACTCTATGTACAAGCAAAGGTGCCAGCCATCGTGGTTAAGACGATGTCTATCCATCTGTGGCGCATGGGTTCGATCCCGTCCGTGGCAAATAGCAAAAATGCAATAATTTTATTCAGCTTTTCATATCAAAGACGGACCGCGTTTGATTTTTGCTGAATTGAAACGATCGCTACCATAGAGTGTTTTTCCATATGATCGCTACGATCAAGTGATTTATTATTGCTTTTCAAGAACAAATCAACACTATATAAACACAAGCTTGGGCTCAGTTATTTCATCCTTCACCTAGTGTTCAACACAAGCCTTGAGCTTGGACCTCAATAGAGGTGGTGTTTCGTTTAGCACATGGGGCAGCCATGGTGCTAACTTGAAGCATGTTGAGGAGCAGCTATGGAGTTCTTCTTAATGATTCTTCTTGGAGAAGATGAAGGGTGTGCTCACACTCTAGCACATGGAGAGGAGGTTATCTCTTGTTCATGGCAAGAAGACTTGGCCATTAGCAGCTTGATGGTGAGGATCAGCCATCTACATGTTGTAGTTGAAGATTCTCTTCTACATGAAGATTTCGGGCTACTTCAAAGACATTGGATGGTGTTTAACATATGATTTACATCTTATGTTAAGTATTCAGGTACATATTCTATTTATGCACACATGTACTACTTGGAGTTTATGGAGGCAGTAGCGTTCATATCAGGAGCATTCCTATTTGGCATAGGTACAAGAGAAACAATACGTATATGCTTTATGCATATTTGGATGAGGTGTTTGAGAAGGTATGTTCATATGAGTTTGAGGGAGGAAACTTGTTAGCATTCTTTGCTACTTTTTAAAGTATGTGATCTTTCACACGTATCTGACTTAGGGTCTTCCATAGCCTAAGGTTAGATGAGGGTTTGTTGATTATCAATTTCACACTGATCCTTCCTCTTTCAGTCACTCATATTCACTCTTCTATAACCTATAAGGTCACACATCTTATGTATATTCAGATTTCTGCCCATACATCTGACTATGTTGTTACATTTGTACATTCACTCATTCATCTATTTCTCATCACATATAGTAGTTGAGAGTTTTGCTCCCACATTGTACATTGAACATTGGTATATATGATACTATGAGTAAGCGATGGCTTACGTTACACCTTACATATGTCGTCTATTCTTTCTCTATCTTTGTCTTATCATTTGTATGATTAATGTGGTATGTTCATGCTTTGTCAATATTGAAGAATGCTAGATTCTGTGTTGTATATGCTGCACCTATTGAACCATGGACCTATGACATGAGCCAAGGGCCTACCTCATTTCCAACATTTGGTATCAGAGCACTAAGGTTTTGGTTTCAGAACTTTAGGTCTTTGGCATCAATGCATTCAGGCTCATTCATATTCTTAGGTTTCCAGAATTCCAGGTCTACAACATATGATCTAAAGGAATCTTCTAACATTTGACATTTGACATACACACTTAATCTAGATGAGTAGAGATTTGAGAATTAGACAATTCAGTCACATGTGTATTCATCAATGTGGAGTATGAAGTTGATGATCTGTTAGTAGCCGAATATTTTTGGAAGAGTATGCAAATACTTTACAAAAGTATTGTTTGAAGACCAAGACTTGATGAAGAGAAGGCTACTTCAAATTCAAGGAAGAACAATGGTTTAGAGAAGATGAAGGAATCAGATCGACATCAAATCACAGGTATCAGTTTCTACTATCAGATTATCATTTGCAGGTCATATCTTAGAAGAGTAGTTATGAAGAGATTTGAAGGTTTTAAGGAGTGCTTTTATACGCTTTCATCATTTGAAACTTAAAGGCTACATCAAAACATGTATTTAGAGGTTTTTCTAGAGAGTTTTAAGAGATCTCTTTCATGGCAAGAAAGCTTTTCTAAGAAGACAAATTTGGAGATGGGATGAGTTTTTTTGTTTTCAGCCAATTTTCTGTTGTAAGTTGGTTGGATATCAAGGTACAAATGTGATCTAGAGAAGATAACTCTAGAAAGGTAATTCATCATTCAGACAACGATTGGTGAATTTATTCGTTTCAGACATTTGAAGCAGAATTTTGATTCAGAGATATGAGGAGATGATAAAACATGTTTCTATATTCACTTCCATTTGTATACCATGTTTGTTTTATCTCTTACTCTTAGCATTAGAGGAAGAGAAAACATTCATTTGATGAAGTTAAGAGTGCTTACTACTTCAAGATGAAGAGAACAAAAGGTATGGAAGAGAAATTTGAAGATGTTGACATCATGAGGTGGAAGAAAGATGTAGACTAAGAAAGTCCATCATTTGCAAAAGAAAAGTAAAACTTCTTTTTCTCATATATTTTCCATATACTTTTCCTATTTTATCCTCTGCACCCAAAGACAAGTCTACAAGAACATCTTGTGTGAAGAATCAGTTTCTTGTTTTGCATTACACTTGGTCATCATTTAGTAGATTTGACAAAGAATTGCATTCAGAGAAAGAAAAGCAGCATATATATGGTTTGACTCATATATGTGTGAGTTATGTTTTAGTTGAAGCTTTTAAGGAGGCAGGTTATATGTTCCCTCAAAGAATTCTTGAAGTGTTAATACAAAGCTACTTGGTATATGACAAGTTGCAAAGAACTATATTTCTTCTTTATCTAACTCTTAAGGTAAAAGAGTTTTGTAGCAGATGTTGAAGACTTGGGTTGAGGTTTTGTATTTGGATAAGGTTACCTCATATTGACTATTTTCAGAAAACTTCAAAAAATTCAGATTGTTGATGTACAAGTCAATGAAGAATCTACTTTCAATGATTGTCTTGATTTTTGGATACATGTTTATATTCAAAAAGGTGTTCCATCAGATCCTATCACTTGATTGAAAAGTGGAGTTAGCCAAAAGAAAATCAAGCAGGTACTATCACATTTCACCCTGGTAGAATATGAAAGGTTATGAAGTATCAACTTGCAGCTTTTGGAGTTCTCAAGATGAGAAGTTTGTCCACTCATGTTTCAAGTAGGAGTTGCAGATTCTTGGAAAGGATTTGTTTGAAGAAAAGTTTTATAAGTTTTTGAGAAGCATGGACACTTAGAGACATTCAAATAATAAATCAAACATTCAGTCATGAAGGTTTGATGAGAGCAGATTCTACACAAGAGAGATCATTGATGTTGAATGATCATGAAGATCTTGAGTATTTATGAGTCACTTGTTTATCCTTTGTTTATGTAAGGTTCTTAACATTGGAGAAAGTAAGTCAAAGATTCAAGTTCTATCAAACTCGTGTTGCAGAGAGATAGAAGATACTTGTTATGTTACTAGAGGTTATGAATCCCATAAAGCTTTCAGCAAGGTTTTGTTATGTTAGGATCAACTAACCTTATTCTAGATTTTGGAAAGCTGAGGAATGACATGGAAAGCTATTGGCATCTGCGCAATGCTAATAAAAAGGATTCAGAATTTTTGTTTCAGATACACGTATTGATCACTGAACATTAGATTTATGAAGGAAGACGTTCCAAATTTCATAAAAACTAATATATTTGAAGAATACTAGATACTAGTGTTAAGTCGTCCAGGGGGTGATGAAACATGGACTTATTTTCAACCATATGTGAAAGAATGCAGATTCATACCTACAGGTATTCCTATATCAGGTAATCCTATATTTCCTTTGTCAGGTTCTCTTTATATTCAGACTTTGAAAGAAGAATGAAGAGAAAGAATGTTTCGAGAAAGTTCCTGTTAGGTGTTCCTGTTCAGGAGACGGTTCCAGAGTTCTATTGAAGAGAAGCTTGATATTCAGAAAGGTATATTTGAGAAGTGCACACATAATATTTATATCAAGTTTTGAAGGAATGAGGTATGAAGGATTTAAAGGATGAAGACATGATGACATCATATATTTTTACTCATATTTCAGTTGATTTCAATTGAATTGAGTTGATTTGACTTGAGTACAGTGAGAGATGAACAAGCAGTGTTCATAATACTAAGTTGTGAGTTGTCAGTCACAGGTTCCAGAATTCAGTTCTTGATTTTGTTTAGTGTATCTACATAACACAGCAGAAGAACGTTGAGAAACCTTTTTGGAAGGTAAATGCAAATTTGTGGATCCTAGTGTATGTTTTCAGGTTTTTGAAGACAGGAGATAGCACGTTCAGAGACAGTTCATGCTATATTTGTTGTCAAGTAGTGATTGCTTGATGTGTACATGGGTATCTAGTTTGCATATTTTCTCAAGTATTATGGTTCATATTCAACAAGTTCAGGTTTTTTTGAAGGAAAGTCAAATTCAGTTTTGAAGAAGACTTTTGAAGAACAAGTTCTGAAGCGCGGGAGTAGAAGCTTAAAGCTTGTGGTAATTTGGAGCTTTGGCAGGTTGCAGATCCAGTTTAGTTTGAACCAATATGCCATTGCAGGGGAGATTGTTGGAAAACAATGTCTATTGGTCCATCTTGCTTCGAGGATACAGAATTTATAGTCCTCAGTTTTACTCTATGTACAAGCAAAGGCGCCAGCCATCGTGGTTAAGATGTTGTCCTTCCATCCCTGGCGCATGGGTTCGATCCCCGTCCGTGGCAAATAGCAAAAGCACAATGATTTTATTCAGCTTTTCATATCAAAGACGGACCACGTTTGATTTTTGCTGAATTGAAACGATCGCTACAATAGAGTGATTTATTATTGCTTCTCAAGAACAAATCAACACTATATAAAAACAAGCTTGGGATCATGTTATTTCATCCTTCACCTAGTGTTCAACACAAGCCTTGAGCTTGGACCTCAATAGAGGTGGTGTTTCGTCTAGCACATGGGGCAACCATGGTGCTAACTTGAAGCATGTTGAGGAGCAGCTATGGAGTTCGTCTTAATGATTCTTCTTGGAGAAGATGAAGGGTGTGCTCACACTCTAGCACATGGAGAGGAGGTTATCTCTTGTTCATGGCAAGAAGACTTGGCCATTAGCAGCTTGATGGTGAGGATCAGCCATGTCAATGTTGTAGTTGAAGATTCTCTTCTACATGAAGATTTCGGGCTACTTCAAAGACATTGGATGGTGTTTAACATAAGATTTACATCTTATGTTAAGTAGTCAGGTACATATTCTCTTTATGCACACATGTACTACTTGGAGTTTATGGAGGCAGTAGCGTTCATATCAGGAGCAGTCCTATTTGGCATAGGTACAAGAGAAACAGTACGTATATGCTTTATGCATATTTGGATGAGGTGTTTGAGAAGGTGTGTTCACATGAGTTTGAGGATTTCCGGGAGCAAACTTGTTAGCATTCTTTGCTACTTTTTAAAGGATGTGATCTTTTCACACACCTATCTGACTTAGGGTCTTCCATAGCCTAAGGTTAGATGAGGGTTTGTTGATTAAATATTTCACACTGATCCTTCCTCTTTCAGTCACTCATATTCACTCTTCTATAACCTATAAGGTCACACATCTCATGTATATTCAGATTTCTGCCCATACATCTGAATATGTTGTTACATTTGTACATTCACTCATTCATCTATTTCTCATCACATATAGTGGTTGAGAGTTTTGCTCCCACATTGTACATTGAACATTGGTATATATGATACTATGAGTAAGCGATGGCTTACTTAACACCTTACATATGTCGTCTATTCTTTCTCTATATTTGTCTCATCATTTGTATGATTAACGTGGTATGTTCATGCTTTGTCAATATTGAAGAATGCTAGATTCTGTGTTGTATATGCTAGACCTATGGAACCATGGACTTGTGACATGAGCCAAGGGCCTACCTCATTTCGAACATTTGGTATCAGAGCACTAAGGTTTTGGTTTGAGAACTTTAGGTCTTTGGCATCAATGCGTTCAGGCTCATTCATATTCTCAGGTTTTCAGAATTCCAGGTCTACAACATATGATCTAAAGGCATCTTCTAACATTTGACATTTGACATACACACTTAATCTAGATGAGTAGAGATTTGAGAATTAGACAATTCAGTCACATGTGTATTCATCAGTGTGGAGTATGAAGTTGATGATCTGTTAGCAGCCGAATATTTTTGGAAGAGTATGCAAATACTTTACAAAAGTATTGTTTGAAGACCAAGACTTGATGAAGAGAAGGCTACTTCAAATTCAAGGAAGAACAATGGTTTAGAGAAGATGAAGGAATCAGATCGACATCAAATCACAGGTATCAGTTTCTACTATCAGATTATCATTTTCAGGTCATATCTTAGAAGAGCAGTTATGAAGAGATTTGAAGGTTTCAAGGAGTGCTTTTATACGCTTTCATCATTTGAAACTTAAAGGCTACATCAAAACAGGTATCTAGAGGTTTTTCTAGAGAGTTTTAAGAGATCTCTTTCATGGCAAGAAAGCTTATCTAAGAAGAAAAATTTGGAGATGGGATGAGTTTTTTGTTTTCAGCCAATTTTCTGTTGTAAGTTGGTTGGATATCAAGGTACAAATGTGATCTAGAGAAGATAACTCTAGAAAGGTAATTCATCATTCAGACAACGATTGGTGAATTTATTCGTTTCAGACATTTGAAGCAGAATTTTGATTGATATGAGATGATAAAACATGTTTCTATATTCACTTCCATTTGTATGCCATGTTTTTCTTATCTCTTACTCTTAGCATTAGAGGAAGAGAAAGCATTCATTTGAAGAAGTTAAGACTGCTTGCTACTTTAAGATGAAGAGAACAAAAGGTATGGAAGAGAAGTTTGAAGATGTTGACATTATCAGGTGGAAGAAAGATGCAGAAGAAGAAAGTCCATCATTTCCAAAAGAAAAGTAAGACTTCTTTTTCTCATATATTTTCCATATACTTTTCCTATTTTATCCTCTGCGCCCAAAGACAAGTCTCCAAGAACATCTTGTGTGAAGAAGAAGCAGTTTCTTGTTTTGCATTACACTTGGTCATGATTTAGTAGATTTGACAAAGAATTGCATTGAGAGAAAGAAAAGCAGCAGATATATGGTTTGACTCATATATGTATGAGTTATGTTTCAGTTGAAGCTTTTAAGCAGGCAGCTTATATGTTGCCTCAAAGAATTCTTGGGGTGTCAATACAAAGCTACTTGGTATATGACAAGTTTCAAAGAAGTATATTTCTTCTTTATCTAACTCTTAAGTTAAAAGAGTTTTGTAGCAGATGTTGAAGACTTGGGTTGAGGGTTTATGTTTGGAAAAGGTTACCTCATATTCACTATTTTCAGAAAACTTCAGAAAATTCAAATTGTTGATGTACAAGTCAATGAAGAATCTACTTTTAATGATTGTCTTGATTTTTGGATACATGTTTGTATTAAAAAAGGTGTTCCATCAGATCTTATCACTTGATTGAAAAGTGGAGTTAGCCAAAAGAAAATCAAGCAGGTACTATCACATTTCACCTGGGTAGAATATGAAAGGTTATGAAGTATCAACTTGCAGCTTTTGGAGTTCTGAAGATGACAAGTTTGTCCACTTATGTTTCAAGTAGGAGTTGCAGATTCTTGGAAAGGATTTGTTTGAAGAAAAGTTTTACAACTTTTTGAGAAGCATGGACACTTAGAGACATTCAAATAATAAATCAAGCATTCAGTCATGAAGGTTTGATGAGAGTAGATTCTACACAAGAGAGATCATTGATCTTGAATGATCATGAAGATCTTGAGTATTTATGAGTTAGTTGTTTATCCTTTGTTTATGTAAGGTTCTTAACATTGGAAAAAGTAAGTCAAAGATTCAGGTTCTATCAAATTCGTGTTGCAGAGAGATAGAAGCTACTTGTTATGTTTTTGAAGGTTATGAATCCCATAAAGCTTTCAGCAAGGTTTTGTTATGTTAGGATCAGCTAACCTTATTCTAGATTTTGGAAAGCTGAGGAATGACATGGAAAGCTATTGGCATTTGCGCAATGCTAATAAAAAGGATTCAGAATTTTTGTTTCAGATACAGGTATTGATCACTGAACATCAGATTTATGAAGGAAGACGTTCCAAATTTCATAAAAACTGATATATTTGAAGAATACTGGATACTAGTGTTAAGTCATCTAGGGGGTGATGAAACATGGACTTATTTTCAACCATATGTGAAAGAATGCATATTCATACATATAGGTATTCCTATATTTCCTTTGTTAGGTTCTCTTTATATTCCAACTTTGAAAGAAGAAGGAAGAAAAAGAATGTTTGGAGAAAGTTCCTGTTAGGTGTTCCTGTTCAGGAGAAGGTTCCAGAGTTCTATTGAAGAGAAGCTTGATATCTCAGAAAGGTATATTTGAGAAGTGCGCACATATATATTTATATCAAGTTCTGAAGGAAAGAGGTATGAAGGATTTAAAGGATGAAGACATGATGAGATCATAGATTTTTACTCATATTTCAATTGATTTCAGTTGATTTCAATTGAGTTGAGTTGATTTGACTTGAGTACAATCAGAGATGAACCAGCAGTGTTCATAATACACTAAGTTGTGAGTTGTCAGTCACAGGTTCTAGAATTCAATTCTTGATTTTGTTTAGTGTATCTACATAACACAACAAAAGAACGTTGAGAAACCTTTTTGGAAGGTTAATGCAAATTTGTGGATCCTAGTGTATGTTTTCACGTTTTTGAAGACAGGAGATAGCACGTTCAGAGACAGTTCATGCTTTATTTGTTGTCAAGCAGTGATTGCTTGATGTGTACACTATTGGATATCCAGTTTGCATAATTTCTCAAGTATTATGGTTCATATTCAACAAGTTCAGGTTTTTTGAAGGAAAGTCAAATTCAGTTTTGAAGAAGACTTTTGAAGAACAAGTTCTCATGCGCGGGAGTACAAGCTTAAAGCTTGTGGTATTTTGGAGCTTTGAGAGGTTGCAGATGCAGTTCAGTTTGAACCAATATGCCATTGCAAGAGGGATTGTTGGAAAACAATGTCTATTGGTCCATCTCGCTTCGAGGATACAGAATGTATAGTCCTCAGTTTTACTCTATGTACAAGCAAAGGTGCCATCCATCGTGGTTAAGATGTTGTCCTTCCATCCCTGGCGCATGGGTTCGATCCCCGTCCGTGGAAAATAGCAAAAATGCAATGATTTTATTCACATTTTCATATCAAAGATGGACCGTGTTTGATTTTTGATGAATTGAAACGATCGCTATGATAGAGTGTTTTTCCATATGATTGCTACGATCAAGTGATTTATTATTGCTTTTCAAGAACAAATCAACACTATATAAACAGAAGCTTGGGATCATGTTATTTCATCCTTCACCTAGTGTTCAAAACAAGCCTTGAGCTTGCCCTCAATAGAGGTGGTGTTTCGTCTAGCACATGGGGCAGCCATGGTGCTAACTTGAAGCATGTTGAGGAGCAGCTATGGAGTTCTTCTTAATGATTCTTCTTGGAGAAGATGAAGGGTGTGCTCACACTCTAGCACATGGAGAGGAGGTTATCTCTTGTTCATGGCAAGAAGACTTGGCCATTAGCAGGTTGATGGTGAGGTTCAACCATCTACATGTTGTAGTTGAAGATTCTTTTCTACATGAAGATTTCGGGCTACTTCAAAGACATTGGATGGTGTTTAACATATGATTTACATCTTATGTTAAGTATTCAGGTACATATTCTCTTTATGCACACAGGTACTACTTGGAGTTTATAGAGGCAGTAGCGTTCATATCAGGAGCAGTCCTATTTGGCATAGGTACAAGAGAAACAGTACGTATATGCTTTATGCATATTTGGATGAGGTGTTTGAGAAGGTGTGTTCACATGAGTTTTTAGGATTTTCGGGAGCAAACTTGTTAGCATTCTTTGCTACTTTTTAAAGTATGTGATTTTTTCACACACGTATCTGACTTAGGGTCTTCCATAGCCTATGGTTAGATGAGGGTTTGTTGATTATCAATTTCACACTGATCCTTCCTCTTTCAGTCACTCATATTCACTCTTCTATAACCTATAAGGTCACACATCTCATGTATATTTAGATTTCTGCCCATACATCTGAATATGTTGTTACATTTGTACATTCACTCATTCATCTATTTCTCATCACATATAGTGGTTGAGAGTTTTGCTCCCACATTGTACATTGAACATTGGTATATATGATACTATGAGTAAGCGATGGCTTACGTAACACCTTACACATGTCGTCTATTCTTTCTCTATCTTTGTCTTATCATTTGTATGATCAATGTGGTATGTTCATGCTTTGTCAATATTGATGAATGCTAGATTCAGTATTGTATATGCTAGACTTATGGAACCATGGACCTGTGACATGAGCCAAGGGCCTACCTCATTTCCAACATTTGGTATCAGAGCACTAAGGTTTTGGTTTCAGAACTTTAGGTCTTTAGCATCAATGCATTCAGGCTCATTCATATTCTCAGGTTTCCAGAATTCCAGGTTTTCAACATATGATCTAAAGGCATCTTCTAACATTTGACATTTGACATACACACTTAATCTAGATGAGTAGAGATTTGAGAATTAGACAATTCAGTCACATGTGTATTCATCAGTGTGGAGTATGAAGTTGATGATCTGTTAGCAGCCGAATATTTTTGGAAGAGTATGCAAATACTTTACAAAAGTATTGTTTGAAGACCAAGACTTGATGAAGAGAAGGCTACTTCAAATTCAAGGAAGAACAATGGTTTAGAGAAGATGAAGGAATCAGATCGACATCAAATCACAGGTATCAATTTCTACTATCAAATTATCATTTGCAGGTCATATCTTAGAAGAGCAGTTATGAAGAGATTTGATGGTTTCAAGGAGTGCTTTTATACGCTTTCATCATTTGAAACTTAAAGGCTACATCAAAACATGTATCTAGAGGTTTTTGTAGAGAGTTTTAAGAGATTTCTTTCATGGCAAGAAAGCTTATCTAAGAAGACAAATTTGGAGATGGGATGAGTTTTTTGTTTTCTGTTGTAAGTTGGTTGGATATCAAGGTACAAATGTGATCTAGAGAAGATAACTCTAGAAAGGTAATTCATCATTCAGACAACGATTGGTGAATTTATTCGCTTATGACATTCGAAGCAGAATTTTGATTCAGAGATATGAGGAGATGATAAAACATGTTTCTATATTCACTTCCATTTGTATACCATGATTGTTTTATCTCTTACTCTTAGCATTAGAGGAAGAGAAAGCATTCATTTGAAGAAGTTAAGAGTGCTTGCTACTTCAAGATGAAGAGAACAAAAGGTATGGAAGAGAAGTTTGAAGATGTTGACATCATCAGGTGGAAGAAAGATGCAGAAGAAGAAAGTATATCATTTCCAAAAGAAAAGTAAGACTTCTTTTTCTCATATATTTTCCATATACTTTTTCTATTTTATCCTTTGCACCCAAAGACAAGTCTACAAGAACATCTTGCGTGAAGAAGAAGGAGTTTCTTGTTTTGCATTACACTTGGTTATGATTTAGTATATTTGACAAAGAATTGCATTGAGAGAAAGAAAAGTAGCAGATATATGGTTTGACTCATATATGTATGAGTTATGTTTTAGTTGAAGCTTTTAAGCAGGCAGCTTATATGCTCCCTCAAAGAATTCTTGGAGTGTCAATACAAAGCTACTTGGTATATGACAAGTTGAAAAGAAGTATATTTCTTCTTTATCTAACTCTTAAGGTAAAAGAGTTTTGTAGCAGATGTTGAAGACTTGGGTTGAGGTTTTATGTTTGGAAAAGGTTACCTCATATTCACTATTTTCAGAAAACTTCAGAAAATTCAGATTGTTGATGTACAAGTCAATGAAGAATCTACTTTCAATGATTGTCTTGATTTTTGGATACATGTTTGTATTCAAAAAGTTGTTCCATCAGATCCTATCACTTGATTGAAAAGTGGAGTTAGCCAAAAGAAAATCAAGCAGGTACTATCACATTTCACTCGGGTAGAATATGAAAGATTATGAAGTATCAACTTGCAACTTTTGGAGTTCTCAAGATGAAAAGTTTGTCCACTTACTTTTCAAGTAGGAGTTGAAGATTCTTGGAAAGAATTTGTTTGAAGAAAAGTTTTACAACTTTTTGAGAAGCATGGACACTTAGAGACATTCAAATATTAAATCAAACATTCAGTCATGAAGGTTTGATGAGAGCAGATTCTACAGAAGAGAGATCATTGATCTTGAATGATCATGAAGATCTTGAGTATTTATGAGTTAGTTGTTTATCCTTTGTTTATGTAAGGTTCTTAACATTGGAAAAAGTAAGTCAAAGATTCAAGTTCTATCAAATTTGTGTTGCAGAGAGATAGAAGATACTTGTTATGTTACTGAAGGTTATGAATCCCATAAATCTTTCAGCAAGGTTTTGTTATGTTAGGATCATCTACCTTATTCTAGATTTTGGAAAGCTGAGGAATGACATGGAAAGCTATTGGCATTCACAGAATGCTAATAAAAAGGATTCAGAAGTTTTGTTTCAGATACAGGTATTGATCACTGAACATCAGATTTATGAAGGAAGACGTTCCAGATTTCATAAAAATTGATATATTCGAAGAATATTGGATACTAGTGTTAAGTCATCCAGGGGGTGATGAAACATGGACTTATTTTCAACCATATGTGAAAGAATGCAGATTCATACCTAGAAGTATTCCTATATCAGGTATTCCTATATTTCCTTTGTTACGTTCTCTTTATATTCCAACTTTGAAAGAAGAAGGAAGAAAAAGAATGTTTGGAGAAAGTTCCTGTTATGTGTTCCTGTTCAGGAGAAGGTTCGAAAGTTCTATTGAAGAGAAGCTTGATATTTCAGAAAGGTATATTTGAGAAATGCGCACATATATGTTTATATCAAGTTCTGAAGGAAAGAGGTACGAAGGATTTAAAGGATGAAGATATGATGACATCATAGATTTTTACTCATATTTCAGTTGATTTCAATTGAGTTGAGTTGACTTGAGCACAGTCAGAGATGAACCAACAGTGTTCATAATACACTAAGTTGTGAGTTGTGAGTCACATGTTCCAGAATTGAGTTCTTGATTTTGTTTAGTGTATCTACATAACACAGCAGAAGAACGTTGAGAAACCTTTTTGGAAGGTAAATGCAAATTTATGGATCCTAGTGTATGTTTTCAGGTTTTTGAAGACAGGAGATAGCAGGTTCAGAGACAGTTCATGCTATATTTGTTGTCAAGCAGTGATTGCTTGATGTGTACACTATTGGATATCTAGTTTGCATATTTTCTCAAGTATTATGGTTCATATTCAACAAGTTCAGGTTTTTTGAAGGAAAGTCAAATTCAGTTTTGAAGAAGACTTTTGAAGAACAAGTTATGAAGCGCGGGAGTACAAGCTTAAAGCTTGTGGTATTTTGTAGCTTTGACTGGTTGCAGATCCAGTTCAGTTTGAACCAATATGCCATTGCAGGGGGGATTGTTGGAAAACAATGTCTATTGGTCCATCTTACTTCCAAGATATAGAATGTATAGTCCTCAGTTTTACTCTATGTACAAGCAAAGGCTGTCATGGTTTAGACGTTGTCCTTCCATCCTTGGCACATGGGTTCGATCCCCGTCCATGGCAAATAGCAAAAATGCAATGATTTTATTCAGCTTTTCATATCAAAGACGGACCACGTTTGATTTTTGCTGAATTGAAACGATCGCTACGATAGAGTGTTTTTCCATATGATCGCTATGATCAAGTGATTTATTATTGCTTTTCAAGAACAAATCAACACTATAGAAACACAAGCTTGGGCTCATGTTATTTCATCCTTCACCTAGTGTTCAACACAAGCCTTGAGCTTGGACCTCAATAGAGGTGGTATTTCGTCTAGCACATGGGGCAGCCATGGTGCTAACTTGAAGCATGTTGAGGAGCAGCTATGGAGTTCTTCTTAATGATTCTTCTTGGAGAAGATGAAGGGTGTGCTCACACTCTAGCACATGGAGAGGAGGTTATCTCTTGTTCATGGCAAGAAAACTTGGCCATTAGCAGCTTGATGGTGAGGATCAACCATCTACATGTTGTAGTTGAAGATTCTCTTCTACATGAAGATTTGGGGCTACTTCAAAGACATTGGATGGTGTTTAACATAAGATTTACATCTTATGTTAAGTATTCAGGTACATATTCTCTTTATGCACACAGGTACTACTTGGAGTTTATGGAGGCAGTAGCGTTCATATCAGGAGGAGTCCTATTCGGCATAGGTACAAGAGAAACAGTACGTATATGCTTGATGCATATTTGGATGAGGTGTTTGAGAAGGTGTGTTCACATGAGTTTGAGGATTTTCGACAGCAAACTTGTTAGCATTCTTTGCTACTTTTTAAAGTATGTGATCTTTTCACACACGTATCTGACTAAGGGTCTTACATAGCCTAAGGGTAGATGAGGGTTTGTTGATTATCAGTTTCAAACTGATCCTTCCTCTTTCAATCACTCATATTCACTCTTCTATAACCTATAAGGTCACACATCTCATGTATATTCAGATTTCTGCCCATACATCTGAATATGTTGTTACATTTGTACATTCACTCATTCATCTATTTCTCATCACATATAGTGATTGAGAGTTTTGCTCCCACATTGTACATTGAATATTGGTATATATGATACTATGAGTAAGCGATGGCTTACGTAACACCTTACACATGTCGTCTATTCTTTCTCTATCTTTGTCTCATTGTATGATTAATGTGGTATGTTCATGCTTTGTCAATATTGAAGAATGCTAGATTCTGTGTTGTATATGCTGGACCTATGGAACCATGGACCTGTGACATGAGCCAAGGGCCTACCTCATTTCCAACAGTACCATACATGAACCATTCACGTACTGTACGTACTGTACCAAACCTATGATACCAAATGTACCGTACCACCTTGTCCCTCACAATGCTCAACAGGTGTTGTGTTATCCCATGTGAGTGATCAATCACAAATTTGATTATTTCCCAATGTAGTGCTCACCTCAAGGATAGTCTCTTCAAGCTTCTGGTGCTTTATGCTTGCTAAACCCCGAGTTTTGGGCAATACACCATTCGAGATACTGGCATCTCACGCTCTCCATGATACTTGCAAGATGTTTTTTGTATTTGGCTGAGGCTAGAGACTCAAGGAAAAATTAAAAAATTATGATTTTTTTTGGGAACTAAATATCTACAATATTTCCACACTCTCTATCTTTTACTTCCTAACCCTAGCTTCTCCACTCTCAACTTAATCCTAAAAACTTTTCACACACATGAGTGTAAGAAATAATAAGTGCAAGAGAAGTTTTGACTTGCCAGGCTACTGAAATCACTTCTTCATGCTCACTACCTTCACAATAAGGCTTTAACCATCATGTAGGCACCTTGGTTGAAGCCGATCCTCCCAAAAATGATGCAAGAAATGTGTGTACCTAAGCTCACAATGTCTTAGGGACTTCTGAAAAAGGAGACTAAATCTCTATCATCAATCAAGTGCATATAGTGGTGGCATTGATATAGTCATTAAATTATCAATTTGTGAGTTTAGCCCCATCAAGTGTATGAAGACATGTGCACATGTGATAGTTAATGTAGGCCAATGACAAGTAAATCATGCAAATTATGATAAATCTACATCACACGACACCTCTTACACATTGGCATGTATTGTGATACTTGCTATAGCAACATATACAAATCAGACAATTTCTCTGAGCTTTGATACCCAAATATAGTCAATAGTGGATATAATTTGGATTTCTGAACGAGACGCATCCAATAGTGGTATTTTCAGCTTGATTGGACCTCTGTGCTTCATGCTATGGCTAGAAAGGAGAGTGGCAGGAAACACCAAATCTTGCTTCTATGCTTCCTATGCTTCACACAAACACAAACACCAAGACAACAAAAAGAGATGGAGAAGGGGTAGAAAACACCTTTAGACACACATTCCATGCCTCAAACACACATACAAGCTCAAGGAGAAGAAAGACAAGAAGAAGAAAATTTTAAACTCTACAAAGTTAGTGCTTCACTGGAAAAAAGTCTTTACAAAAGAGTCATAAGTGACTTATATACATGTGCCCTAAATTTGGTCATTTCACATGAGAGACTGACACTTTCTTTATAAATCACTAAGTACAAGGATAATGTTAAATTCTTCAGGGAGCATGCATCTAGAGAACTCATCTAGAGCAATTACAAAGCTTTTTGAAATTTTACAAGCGATATTAGGAAAAGAGAATGGGAAATTTTATTAAAAATTTTGGGGACCTGCCCTTCTTTGCTTCTTTCTTCTACTTTCTACTTCCTTTTGTCTTTAGTCCTCTTAGTCCTTTGCAACAAACCTCAACAACAATGGTGGATTGTACTTCAGAAACCTTCATCCAAACTTCACCTATCTCATCTATACCTCCTCCATCCTCACCTACAACTCAACAGGTCCAAACTTCCATCATGGCCACAGAAACCACCCAACCAAGAGAACCCAATTTTCACAGCCCACCTAAAGTGAAGCAACCACAACTACCACTGAAACCATCACCTCCACCCCTTCCTTTAGCTGCATGCTCCATCTCCCATAGAGAACTATTCTCTTCCATCACTTACCCATTGTATACTACTTCCTCATACCCCCTTGAACTCAGCTTAGGCCACCAAGTCAAACATATTACCATAGGAAACCCACCTCCAACTCAAGGACTTCTCGGATTTTTGGTGTTTCCCATCACCCATGTGCCTTGTACCATGGATCCCTATGCTTCTACATCATATACCATATTTTCATCCACACATCAACCCCAATCACTCACAACCACCCTAACACCATTATGGGCATCCTTTGTAGAAACCATGCTCTGTGTTCCAGAAATATCAAGGGCCCTTATCCCCTCACAACATCTTCCTATTCACAGATACCTCAAGCACAACACCTACCATTGCTATCTATATTATAGAAAAAACATGCATGATACTATCCAATCCCATGCATATATCACTACCCATGGAACCACCCCTCCCCCCTACAATTCCACAATCTCGCATACCCCCTCACCAACCTCACCGATACTTATCACACCATCGTGCAATGCATTCATCAATGCCCATTCCCACTTCCCTTCCCCCTATATTTCCACCTCTCTATAGTGCATCCATACCTGTACATAATGCATTTGATACAATGATTCCTTGTGAAACTCAGCTATGATAGGAATATCAACAACTAAAGAATGCAATGACGTTATCACTGAGGATTCGCAACATTTACAAGCAAGATTCACCATAGTAGAAGAGGACAATCACACCTTATGAGTGCAATATGGAACATTAAAACAATAACACAATGAGCTTGGACTCCAAAATGCAAAAACTTGATCAAAAGGCTATCCAATTATGGAGATCATGCCAAATCACCAGATGGAGATAAATTCTAAGTTGTGAAGAAACAGTCTTCTTTGAAGACATATGGAAGCAGCCATAAAGGAAAATAAGAGCCTCCAGTAGTAGAACTAAAATAATCTAGAAACCGTGATAGAAAGTACACCAAGCGCAATGATTAGTCGCACACAATTTCAAGTGGTGCCTTCTGATACCATCCATATTTTATTATAAGAACATGCAAATTTCTTAGATTTTTATGTGAAGTTAGAAGATGAGCTCAATGAGCTATGCAAACAGCAAGCCACAACCAACACCCAGGTGCTTGAAGTCATCCCACTTCCAACTAACACACAAGAGGTTGCGACACTTCAAAAAACGATCGACAAACTGCGAGCCAAATTTGCACAATATGAGTGACGCCTATCCTCACAAGTGGAGCATGAACTAGAGGAATTTGTAGAAATTCCCATGGAGGAAACCTTTGAAGATGCTTATGAACCGCAACCAGTAACCAAGGTTGGAGCCACTGAGGAAGGACAAGAAACATATGAAGCACCCATCCGTAGAAGAAATTGGACGTACACATGATGATTGAGTGAATATACAAATTTAGTCATTGTCCAATCTAGAAGACATAGTACTCAAATTGGAATGTTTTTAGAACCTATCCCATTGATGGCTGATCACCACCTCAAAAATGCAATAAATGATGTACTTCATGCTTCTAACCGACTATAATGCCAAAATTAAGAGATTCATAGGAGAATCCCCAACATTCACAATAAAGTTTCAATCGAACAACCTGCGAGAGAAGGCTAAGAGAGGGACTATATTTTAGCCAAATTGGAGAGCAAGATTACTAGAAACCTACCCTAAAATGATGCAAACATGTTCAAATGCTCCATTATACATCAAGTACAACCCATATTATACTCCAATAAGCCATAGGCGCCCATGGCATGAATTGACTATCAAGGTAAGCACTAGCAAGGGATGTTCAGATTGGATAAGCTATCCATACTTTTCTTTGCCAAGAGGGCCTCCCATGGTCGCATACATGGTATCAACTATATGACATTGGACCCCAAGGCTAAAATATGTACCTGATGGCATAGCCAAGGTATGCATGAAAATATTCAAGCTCATGATAGTTGTTTTGAAGACATTCAAAAATTTCAAAGCCCCATACATATAAGCTCCAGGATTTAATGAAGGAAACTTTGACCTCATCTACGATATGGGTAAAACCCTATCCATCAACATGATTTACACATGGCATGCAAAAATAAAATACATGCCCACTTGCTATAAGCAGGCATTTGAAGAGATGTTTTCAATAGGATTCTCGGAGTACCATTAAAAAATATTCATCCCTAGACCAACACATTTCTTACATCTCTTGATAGTGGAACAAGTTCTACATGTAGTCATATCCAAATGTGCTCCTTTGAACCAACCCAATCAACATCACTAAATTCTTGTGGTTGCAATCCATATCCATAATGGTAGTACAACCATTTGTTGGTAGTATGATTGATGTCCCTAAGATCCCTCTTGGCTACATTCATATGAGCATAAGTTGGTGAATTCAGAAATTGAGAAAAAAAACTCCTACAACATAGATAAGTCAACTCTTGTGATAGTAACATAATTAAGGCTTCCAGTTATGATGCTATATGTTGAGATATATTCAAGACGGATGCCCTTCACTTGCACATAAATTAATGTCTGGATCCAAAGGTTGTGTGGGTGGCTTACATCCACTCATAACATACTTATAAAATAAATGTAGAAAGTATTTCTTTCTAGCTAGGTAAACACCATTTGCTACATAGATAAATTTGATTCCAAGAAAATATTTGAGCACTCCAAGATCTAAAATATTGAATTCATTCCCAAGATTTTCATTGATCCATTTGATACTTGCATTGTTACTTGCTATTAATCGATTCATCCACATAATATGCATATGTAGACAACTAGTACTCCTTCCTTCTTGAGGTATATGAAGGGTCTAAATATTTAGGGTTTCCAAACCATAAGGGGTTGAGTCATGTAGACATCTCCTACAAGTCATCATTAAGAAAAGTATTCATCACATATGATTGATATATTGGCCACCTCCTAGATGTGGAAACCCCAATTATTTCCCAGCTTGTGGTCATCTTTACAATTGGGGTGAATGTTTCTCCATAGTCAATCCCATAGGATTGAGCAAATCACTTTGCCGCAAGCCTTGCTTTGTATGTAGCAATTGAACCATCAAAATTTCTCTTCACTTCATACACCCACTTGTTCCCAATTACCTTCACCCCTTCTTGTCCTAGAACTAAACTCCATGTGTTGTTGTCCTCAAGGGATTTTTAATATTCTTCCATACCTTCCTACCACTCCTTTGTGTCCTTGGCCTCTTCATAGGTAGAGGATTCATGATCTTTTATAACCCTAGACATGAAAGCATAATGTCTAGCAATGTGACTATCATTGAAAAGCCTTGAGATTGGATGTTTTACCCTTATTGACCTTATTTCTTTTGCCCTTGATGGGATAAACTCACAAAAAAATCCACATTGCAAACCCACATTGTGCACATTGTTTTGTATTATAGATCACGTTGAATACGTACACTACACACGTGAAAACATGTTCTATTGCAAGAAAAAAATGAACACATAGTTCTCTCTCTCATACATGCAACAAAAAAAGTCAAAGCCTTAATGGTAATGTGGTAAACCTTAATTCTTTTGCAAGCGTTCACTAATAGTAGGAAACATAGATGCAGCATCCTGAGTCCTGGCTTGTGTACCTGTATTTGAGAGTGCAGAGCAGAGTTAAATAGTGTTGTATTTGAGAGTTGAGCTAAATAGAACTATACTTGGAGTTTGGAGGTAAACAGATTGGTGATGTCATTATCATCCACATGTGATAGACATTTGAAGTTGATATGAAAGAGATTTGCATGTGTAATGAGTCAAACTCGTTGTGACATTACCTTCGGGCGGTTGTAAGTCCATGTCAAATGAGTCTAACCATTGCTTTTTGGGATAAGAGGGGTCCCTCCATTACTATGCCTCATTCATTCTATAAAGTTGTAATTTCAAAGTTGGGGCTTGCATCAAACTGATTAATGGGTATGAGTTTGACCAAAAACTATCCCTTGACAGTAGACCATGAAACTAGTGTATTAAGTGATGAGAACCATTGTTGCAAGAATCTACACTGAGCATGATGCATTATGCATGCTAGTCATGCTTAAGGTAAGCATAAACATGAATGAAAGAGTACAATAAATGTTGAAGATTCTAGAGTCAACTTTTATGTTACATTGTTAGTTGAACTTGAAGTTGAAGTTTAGACAATGGAACTTGGAACTTGGTTTAGGATCAAATTTGAATAATATTTTAATGTTGGGCTCACACAGACATGAAAAAGGAACAAACATAAAAAAGACCAATTATTATGTGTGGAAAATTGTTTGAATTGATTGTTCCACCTTCAACTTGTTCACATAAAGAGGTGGAATATTGTGTGTCATTGCACTATGTGAACATTGAAAGACGATGGAACAAAAAAACAACACGATTTGATTGGTTGAAGCATCCAAACTTTATTTATAAGAAATAAGGAAAAAAATAAAATAATAAAAAATAGATTGACATGATATTATTGGAGTTGGACGTCTGTGGAAGCACGTGAACATAAAACAACCCAAGTAGCCGGGTACCACTCAAGTATCAAAAGATGCACTTAACCGATTGCCAATGCTTGACACCTGGGCAATGCATAAACCTGCTTATCTGTGAGAGAGCAAACTGAATATGTGGCTGAGTAATGCATAAGTAAATGAAGCATCCAACAACCTGCTGATAGTAAACAACATCAAATGCATCTCCAGCATCATGAAGACTCAATAGTAAACGTGTCTCCATAGGAGTGGCAATAGGTTTACAGTCTTCAAAAATCTCAAATGATGCAAATTAGCCTTAAAATCAGCAATATATGTGTCATGAGGACCAGTGAGCAGCATGTCATCAACATACACTACAATGATCAGAAGCACATCATTAGCACGCCTAACATATAAGGTGCTTTCAGTTGGATTGTTCTCAAAATCATGTGCAATACGATAGGCATGTATCTTTTCATACAAAGCACGTGGTGCTTGCTTTAAACCATATAGTGCCTTCTTTAACCTGCACACCTAGTTTTCATGCCCTTTTTGCACAAAGCCACGAGCTGAGAAACATACACTTCTTCATGCAAGCCAGCATTCATAAATGCTATTTTAATGTCCAACTCATGTACATTCCAACCATGATGAGCTGCAAGTGCATAGATGCTACGAACAATAGTCATTTGACAAGAAGGAGCAAAGGTTTCATCAAAATCAATGCCTCTTTGTTGCGCATAACCCTTTGCAACAAGCCTAGCCTTGTACCTTTCAAATGTACCATCAGGCTTACGTTTCAACTTGTATACCCACTTAGTACCAATGGCATTCTTTCCAGGAGGCAAGTCACATAAAGATCAAGTACCATTCTTCATTATAGCATCATATTCATATTGCATAACAACCATCCAATTTTTTGAATTTTGTGCTTCATCAAACAAAACAGGCTCATTCTCATCACAGAGACTAGATGCAGCCATAGCATAGCAATCTGATGCAAAAGAGGCACTACAAGAGCCTAAACGAGTATGATATGAGAGAGGTGCATCTAATTTGCTGTCATGCAAAGTCTGCACCAGCCATTTTGACATGGTTTTTTCTTGCTTAATATCATCTCTCTCATCAATAAGTGCATCATGTAAATCTGCATAAAAAATGGAATGATCTGCATCATCAAATGAAACCTGCAAAGGTTGAGAAGTTGCCTCATTAGGACAAGCACTAGACTGTCCACCTGTAAAAAGAGGCAGCAAAGTATCATACATGTCTTTGGAGCTAATAGATGTCTCCTTAGTACATGAAAGCAATGGCTGAATAACATCTTCCACAAAAACAACATCACGACTAACCAGAATGCATTTTGTTTGTGGATGATACAAACGATAGCCTTTACTTTCAGAATTATACCCAACAAATATACATTTTACTGCTTTATCATTCAATTTTCTGCAATGTTTCTCTACCACTAATGCATATGCGAGACAACCAAAAACACGCAGATGAGCAATAGATGGCTTGCGATCATGCCAAGCCTCATATGGAGTGATAGATTGCAGCGCTTTAGTGGGACACATGTTAAGTACATATGCTGCACACATGACACCCTCAAGCCCGAAACTATGTGGTAAAGCCTGACTCTTGACCATACACCTCACCATCTCCATGAGTGACGGCCTGTTCTTCCGTTCAGAAGCTCCATTATGTTGAGGTGTATATGGCACTGTACACTGGTGTTTTATCCTATGTTTAGTCAGAAATGCATTAAAATCAGAAGACATATATTCCCCCCCTCGATCAGAATGGAGGGTGCCCATTTTACATGCTGATAGATTTTCATCCGAAACCAAAAATTGTTTGAAGCACATGAACACTTCGGACTTTGCTTTCAATGGATACATGCATGCCTAGAAAAATCATCAATGAAAGTCACAAAGCAAAGATAATTTCCAAAAGAAGGTGTCTGCATAGGACCACAGACATCACTATGTACAAGCTGCGATTTCTGAGTAGCCCGAACTGAACCAACTTTTGGAAACGAGGAACACTACATTTTTTTCCTTTTTAATATGAATTTAAAACCTTTTTTTTTGTTTTTTAACTTTATCTCTCTGTTTTTGGAATTTAAAACCTTAGATACACATTACATAATATATGTTTTTGCATATTAAAGTAAACATACAATAATTATTTCTACTTTTTTCCCCACATGTAGTTCTTCATCATGTTTGATCACATATGGTATTTTTAATCATAATTTTTCCGTACTTTCGTACTCATATGCATTTGCCGCATAAGAAAACTATATATATATATATATATATATATATATATATATATATATATATATATATATATATATATATATATATATATATATATATATATATATATAGAGAGAGAGAGAGAGAGAGAGAGAGAGAGAGAGAGAGAACTTTATTTATGTGTGTGTAATATGTGTGTATATATATATCTAGAACTATATACACACACACACACACACACACACACACATATATATATATATATATATATATATATATATATATATATATATATATATATACACACACACACACACACACACACACATACATATATGCATACACACATATACACACCCACACCCACACACACACACACACACACACACACACACACACATATATATATATATATATATATATATATATATATATATATATATATATATATATATATATATATATATATATATATGTATGTGTGTGAGTGTGTGTATACATACACACAAACACACACACACAAATATATATATATATACACACACACACACACACACACACACACACACACACACACATATATATATATATATATATATAACAAATAAAAGCAATGCGTATCGTGCATTATGACGATGATGTGACATAAGTATTCGCATCTCTTTTGGGCACCAGTTGTGAGACCACCGAGTGCCAAGTTTTGTATCTAGTGTACTTAGTATGTACTTTTTCTTGCACTCATCACTCACTACAAAAGAAAAGACCATATAAGTAAAACATAAAATATATATTTTAGTTTATATCTAAAATCTATACTTGTAGGCATTTTAAGCAAACAGAATGCAAGTAGGAGTCACATAAAGCTCTCAATTCTTTTTTGAAACTCCAAACTAGGCCTTATGTATATTACAGTGCCATCAGATGATATGTATGTATGTACACATATACTTGTATGCATGTGAGTGTATGTATGAATGTGATTGTATGTATGTATGTGTATGTGTTGTGTATATGTGTGTGTATGTATATGTGTGTGCATGTGTATGTGTCTAAGTGTATGCATGTGTATGTGTGTGTATGTGTATGTGTATGTGTCTTGATGCATGTGTATGTACATGTGTGTATGTGTATGTGTGTATGCATATGTGTGTGTATGTGTATATGTGTGTATGTATGTATACATATGAATGTGTATACATGCAATTTTTATGATGTGAGTGTACATGTGTGTGTGTATTTTTGTATGTGTCTGGGTCCATGTGTGTATGTATATGTGTGTATGTGTATGTGTATGTGTGTATATGCATGTATGTGTATGTGATTTTATGTGCATGTGTGTGCATGTATATGAGTGTGTATGTATGTATGTGTGTGTATGCATGTGTATATATATGTGTATGTGACTTTATGTGTGTGGGCATATGTGTGTATGTATATGTGTGTCTATATGTATATGAATGTATGCATTTGTGTATGTATGTACACATATACTTTCACATGCATGTGTGTGTATGCATGGATGTGTATGTATGTATGAGTGTGTATTTGTGTATGCATTTGTGTCTATGTGTGTGTATGTACATGTTTTTGTATGTGTATGTGTGTATGTCTATTTGTGTGTATGTGTATGTACGTGTATGTATGTGTATGTGTGTGTATGTGTGCCTATATGCATGTGTATGTATATGTGTGTGCGTATGTGTATGTGTGTGTATCTATGTGTGTATGTATATGTGTGTGTATGTGTATGTGTGTGTGTGTATATACACACACACACACACACACACACACACACACACACACACACATATATATATATATATATATATATATATATATATATATATATATATATATATATATATATATATATATATATATATATATATATACACACACACACACACACACACACACACATATATATATATATATATATATATATATATATATATATATATATATATATATATATATATATATATATATATATATATATATATATATATATATATATATATATATGTGTGTGTGTGTGTGTGTGTGTGTGTATGTCTGTGTGTATGTGTGTCTTTCCATGTGTATTTATATGTATGTATGTGAGTGTATATGTGTGCATGTATGTGTGTGTATGCAGATGTGTGTGTATATATGCATGCATATGCATGTGTATGTATGTATGTGTATGTATGCATGTGAGTGTACGTGTGTTTATATGTGTGTGTCTATGTGTGTGTATGTATATATGTTTGTGTATGTGTGAGTATGTATATGTGTGTATGTGTATGTGTGTGTATGCATGTGTACGTATGTGTGTATGTGAGTGTATGTGTGAATGCATGTGTGTGTATGTATGCATGTGAGTGTATGAATATGTGTGTGTGTATGAATACATGTGTGTATGTGTACATGTGTGTATGCATGTCTACGTATAAGTGTGTGTATATGTTTGTGTGTGTGTCTCTTATGTGTGTGTATGTATGCATGTGAGTGTATCTATGAGTACGTCGATGTGTGTGTATATGCATGTGTATGTATGTGTATGTAAGTGTAAGTGTGTGTGTAGATGTTTATGTGTGTGTATGCATGTGAGTGTATCTATGTGTATGTATGCATGTGAGTGTATGTGTGTGTATATGTGTATGTGTGTGTGTCTATGTGTATGTATGAATATGTTTGTGTATGTGTGTATGGTTGTGTGTATATGTGTGTGTTGTATGTATGCATGTGAGTGTATGCATGTGCATATGTGTATGTTTATGTGTATATGTGTATGTATATATGTGTGTGTATCTCTATGTGTGTGTCTATGTATGCATATATGTACATTCCTAAATGTGTATGTGTGTGTGGGAGTTTAATCCTAGCGTGCTCTCTCTCACACTCTCTCTCACTTTCTCTATGTATGTATGTATGTATGTATGTATGTATGTATGTATGTATCTATCTATCTATCTATCTATCTATCTATCTATCTATCTATCTATCTCTCATTCTTCTGATCTTGGCACAAATGTATAGGGAGAAATCTTTTTGTTTTGTATTTGCAAGACATTTCTTATGCGATGCTTCTGCGTTGCAAGCTGTTTGCTGACATTGCTTGTAGCATTGCTATTGTGGGACACTGTCATCATGATTTTCTTTCCTCTCTCACTCATGAAGGCCTACAAGAAACACATTCGGTGAAGGTAGCTAGAATTCCCTGAGAAGTCCAAGATGCATCAAGGATGGCAAAGGGAGTTCACATGCAAACTTTGAAAGAAACCAAGAAAATCTAGGGCAACAGTCAAAGCTGTTCAAATTTTGGAAATTAGGGAAAAAATTTCAATGTCACCAAATCACATGAAAATTGAGACACTCATAAGCCTATCAAAGGCAGTCTATAGCCTGAATTTCACATGTAAATGGATTTTCTAACACATTTATATGCCATGTGCATTTTGTAAAAATGTAATTTTTCCATTTAGACCCTAAATCTTGTATAGGAATTTTTGTTAGCCATATGGTCTGGCATCTATAAAGATCATATGTGGCTACACGTTTGTACACATTTTCAAGGCTATGAGAGCTTCCTAGACACCTTAATGCCACCTTGAAGACTTCCAAATGTAGTCAAACTTGTATAAGGGAGATTCAAATGGGAGTTTTTTTTGCATATTCCTAAAGGAGACCTTTCAGAACATAGGCCTACAAATTTTCATCTTCATCAAAGGATATTTTGAGGGTCAAAGAGCACAAAATCCAATTTTCAAGATCAAAAAAGTTTCCTAGAATAAGCAAATTGATAACTCGAAGGGCTACCACATGGCAAACAATGATTGAACCATGTTGTACGGTCAAGATGAGGTCACATTAAAGGGTGGAGATGCAATAAAGCTTAAAGCAAGGAGGATCCACACGTTTTTTCATCGGATAAGATTATTTTGATGACCAAAGATCAATAATGCAAAGTTCTTCCAAAAATAGTAGCTTATCTTATCCAAATTGATGTTAGCACTCATCTGATGGTCTAGATCTTCCCCAGATCCAATGGTGGAGAATGAAGGCACCTCTTCCCCCCCCCCCCCCCCCTTTGCCCTAGATAACATATAAAGAACCAATCCTAGCCATCCATTTGATAAATCCAATGGTTGTAATGAAAAGAAATTGCTCCTAGGGTTCAGAGTTGATTTCTCTAGATCCAAGGGCCCGAATTCATTAAAAAAACTATAAAACCCCCTCCAAATTCATAGAGCATCATTGCTAGGCATCCTAGGGCCCTTGCTACCACATGGTTTCCTTTAGACGATCACCCTAAGTTTAGCATGTGAGGATCCAAGGTGCGCTAGTAAGAGCATAGTTCCTAGAATCATTTCTAAGTTAAACTTCCAAACTAGGATTGGCTCATAAACCCAATGGTTTCTCTATCTTCACTCATCCTCACTGGAGCGTGCGAGTGAGTTAGAGTTGGTTTTATGATTCTTAGACTTCTTTAGTTAGAAGTTATGCTCCTAGAAAGATATAGGATCAATGAAGTGGAACCTATCCTCTCATGTGTGACATTCGGTTGAGCTGTCATGGTGGAAAGGTCATGCACACCATCTTTCATCAATAGATTGTTTAACTTGACGTATCACAACACTCATGCACATGTCTTTCATTACAATCTCTTTTAATTCATGTCTCTTGTCTCTTGTTGTTTGTCTCTTATATGTTTTTACATGTCTCCTTTTATCTCTTTCTATGTGTGAGAAGGCTTCGCAATCTTGTGTTGAACCAATGAGGGTTATCCATTGAGATTGAGAGAGTAATTTTCTATTCATTCGTAAATCATGACCCACATGCATTCATACAATCCACAAACACCCATGCATATGTTAAAATTTTGAAAGTATATAAGAAGCTCCATTCTTGGACCATTCTTCCTTTTGAAATTGATTCATGTGTATGGTTTTCTTTTGCTCTTATCATGCATACATCACAAGAACCCATGAATTTGAATTAAATTTTGAAAGTGTGTAAGAAGCTCCATTTTTGGACCACTCTTCCTTTGGAAATCGATTCATGTGTATGGTTTTCTTTTGTTCTCATCATTCATGTTCATGGATTTATATTCTTGCATTCATATGCTCCCCTTCCCATAATCAAATCATCACATCTCTCCTCTCCATACCCTAACTTCACCTTCACCTTCATATTTTGACCACATAAACCTTCCAACACTCACTAGCTTCATACACTCTGGGTGTGTCACAACCGGACTTGATCCACCCGGATTGCGATCACCTCCGGGTTTGAACCCGACGTGAAACGCTTTGTGGCATTTTCTTTTGATCTTGTTGGGAGGTTGTGATCGATATCCTTTGGGGCGCATATTTTTCATCGTCATCATTGTTCTTGAGTGTTGCACTGGATCTCTCACAATATCATGCACCCATCTTCGTCGTGAAGTAAACACATTTGTGAGAGATCTAGAGCATTGTGCATCACTTGCATATTCATTTAAGATGGAGGAAGGATTCAAATCCCTTATTGTTGAGAAACAAGGCCAAAGAATAGTCTCTTCTATGTTGAGAGAGAAGGGAAAATTCAATGGCATCAACATTACAAGCTACTTAGATTTGTTTGAAGAGCAAGCTATGATTTTTGTTCTTCCCAAAGATCTTCTGATAACATTATTTGAACGAATTGTTGATAGCTCTATCATAAACCATGTCACTCAATATGATAGTCTTTCTTGGAGTTATTTTAGAAAGGATATGCTCAAAGACTTATATCTTGAGGATTATTGCCAATATAATCGGGATGGATTTTTATGATGGGTTAATTCTCCAAAGTCTAGTAGCTTTGTTACTCACTTACAAAATGAGTATATTAGACGCTATGAGAAACTCCCTAATGAGGATAAGATAACTTTGGAACCCGATCTTGTGATCAATTTTCTTAATCTTCTTCATCTTGAAACTCATAGGGAAGTTGAACAGTGATTAGAAGAGCTGGATAAGCGCTATGGTCTTACTAACAATTGGCAAAAGGTGCATAGAGTAGTAGAGGTTGTAGCCCATAGACATCAAAGGCAATCCATGCTTTATGAGCAAACTAATCTTCCTCAAGCTAGCCTTCCACAAGCTAAGGAGCAAGTTAGAGAACAATCCCATGCTATGGTTTTTGACTCTACTTCTATTCCTCAGATTATGGAGCATAGTTCAAGTTTTAAAGTAGAGCCAAATAAAAGTGTAGTTGAACAATCTCAAGTGGAAATTCTCACAAAGCAAATGGAAAGTCTTATTGCTACACAATCCAATTTGACCAAGTCTATAGATTCTTTACAACCAAATTACATCAAAAATTTCCAAAATCAAACAAACCCAATGTATTTTCAAGAGCCTAATCAACATGTTGTAGCTCCCAATCAAAATCCACAAGTAGATCCTACTCAAGCATATCAAGTTCCTCCAATGCATAATCCTTCAATGCGAAATCGTCATCCTCATGTGCAAAATCCTCAAATGTATCAAAACATGTATCCTCAAGATTCTCAAACAACTTTTCAAAATCCTCAAAATCAAAATTTTCAAAATCATCAATCTTATACTATGGAAGCTCCTCTTGCACCTCAAGTACCACATGCTGTTCCCCAAGCTCCTCAAATACATCAATTGCCTTATCAAAATCCTAATTATCCTGTTCAAGCAATACCTTACCAACAAAATCCTCAATTTCAAAATTTCCCACCACAAGTTAATCAAAATCCTCAAAATCTAAATGGTTTTGTACGTGGTCCTCGTAGGTGTGCTTGGTGTGATTTGTTAGAGAACTTTTTGAGAGATTGTGAACTATTGAAGGCCACTAAGGAGCATTGACTAGTAATAGACATAGACAAGAAAAATTGTGACTATCAATCTAGGCTACCTTTGCAAGGAAACTATGGTAAGGGAGGAATGAAAAAGCACTATGAAAAAATAACCATATCGGATGCAAGAAATAGAGGGGTGAAACTAGAAGCTCTTGATGAACAAGAAGTAGAATCAAGTAAATCCTCAAAGGAAGTTGACTTTTTTATAGAGGCTTTATTAAGAGCATGAGATGAGATTAGGAGAATAACGGGTTGGGAGTCACCGATAGAAGATCAATCTCTTATTTCTCACATATCCAATGTAGAAGAAAAATGAAAAAGAGATGAAATTGAGACTAGTGAAAGAAGAGTGACTTGAAAACAAACCTCAGAGGGAATAGAAACCATCATAGAGAAAGGGGAAACATCACAACTGAAAGATAAGAAACAAGAATCACAACCCAATGAACAAAAACAAGAGGAGAAACAAAAAGGTAAGAAGACAAAGCAAAGAAAAATGGAACCAAAGCCTTTAAACAAACAAGAACAATCAAAACAAACTCAAGACCAAACACAAGAACATGAACAAAAACAAGATCCTAAGCAAAAAAAAAGAAACCAAAGAGAAAACCTAAAGCCATCTTGATTTCAGTAATTGAGAGAAAATAAGATCCTATGGAGATTTTAGATGACATTTTGCTAAAGAGTCAAGTGATTACGTCTTTAGAACAAGTTTTCTCTATTGCAAATCCTGTTTTTAAAGATAACTTTATTGGCGTAATTAAAAGGAAGAGGTTTTCGCTTAATCTAGATATTGAGATGCAAGATTCTCTAGATCAAGATCAAGCTATGAATGAAGCCTTAAACTTTGATGAATCTGATGAAGAAGACCTTGATGATGATGAAGCAAATGTTAATCAAAAGTTCTTAGGACCTATTCAACCTGACCATGAAAATCATGAAAAAAATTCTGAAAATCACTTTAAAAGAAAATTTTGGTCTAGAGGTACATCAGAGATCCGTGTTAAAATAGGCAATGATAAGAATGCTATCATTGTAAATGCACTAATAGATTTCGACTTCAAAATCAATGTGATTTCAAGAGAAGTCTATGATAAATTTCAATGGCCTATTAATTATTGTGGATGGTGTATGAGAACTACAGACAATGGTGTAGGTACCTTATATGGAGCTTCTGCTAGTGTGCCCATATCTATAGGAGGAATCACATAAGAATTTCACTTCTTTATTCAAGACAACTGCTACTATGAAGTTCTCTTAGGTCAGCCCTTTATTTGTGAGAGTCGTATGGAATCTAAAGCCATGGATGATGGGTCTACCTATGCTAGAATTAAGTCTAAGGATGGAATGCAATCATTTCAAGTCATGACGGTAGGAGTGAATCATCCTAGAATCGATTGTCAATTAGAAACAAGCCTATTCTTACTCAAGGTCATGAGCATGTTTATAGTGATTGTGTACCTCGATTCATGTTTGGAGCTACATATGATCAAAATTTTGAATAGAATCCATTGTTGAGCAAGACAAAAATGGACATTGGTTTGACATCTCGCAACCAACCAACATGTACAATAGTTTGTCACTTTGTTTCCCACATTCTAGATTAGATTTCCTTCATACGAGTCAAGTATCCAAGTACTTTATCCAGAAAACCCCAAAAAAAATATAAAACCAACAAAATCGTGGAACATGATGAGAACATTGAGCGTATGATTGAGACATCTCATTGTTTCTCTACTCTCAAGGAGTTAGAGTTGTGTCTTCAACAAAATTCTAATTCCCTCATTATTCTTCTTTCTCCCCTTGGTGAGTATGCTCGAATCAAAGAGTATGTTCTCAATGTTGACAAGTGCTCAAAATTTAACCAAACACATGATGCTTAGTTGAAACAAAGTACAAAATTATAGACAAAAAAACCCATAGCTCAACCATTACCCCAAGGAAGTAACAAAAGAATTATTGATGTGAAAGACCATATCTTTGGGAAAAAAACATAGGACATACATTCATAGATGAGACAATCAAACAGGTGAAAATTGGTAGAGATGATGACTTTCTTTTGCCGGCAGAGAGAGATAAATTTGAGAGAGTCATATGTAGTCATGGAAAAGCCTTTACTATGTATCCTCATGAGATTGATTGTACAGATCCTATGCTAGTTGCACCCATGATAATCTTTACTATTCCACATATTCCATGGAATCTTTGCTCTATACCAGTTCCAGAGGCTCACTTACCTGAGCTAGTGAAACTACATAAGGAGAAGACAAACATGAGAGTTTTAGAGCCATGTTTTGCACCTTACTCAAATAGATGGTTCACTGTACCTAAAAAGAATGGAAAACTCCATTTTTAGGGAAACTACATTTCAGTAAAGTCACCGTACCTAAAAAGAATGGGAAACTACATTTTAGTAAAGTCACCATAAGAAATGTAGGAACAAGACCCACTGTAGATGAGTTTGTTGAATCATTTTTAGGACATTGTATCTATTTAATGGGTGATTTATATTCTGGGTATGACCAATTCCAATTAGGAATTGATAGACATGACATAACCATAATGAATACTCCTTTAGACTTAGTGTGAATGTGTACTTTACCTCAAGGAGTGACTAAGTCTGTGGCTCATATGATGAGTGCTATGAATATGGTCTTACATGATTTTATCTCTCATATAACCTTGTCATTCATTGATTATATTCTAATTAAAGGGAATGATGAATGTGTAAAGGACATTACCTTAGATTCATCTAGATTTTGTAAAAATTTTCTTGACCATATCTCTGATTGTGAACAAATATTTCAATGATTTGAAGAGGTAGGTCTCACATTTTCCATAGAAAAATCTATTTTTGGTGTCAACGAGGTTCTTATTGTTGGATATTTATGTGGTCAATATGGTCGAAAGCCATATCCACAAAAAGTTGATGCCATTAGCAAGATTTCTGAAACATGTAACAACATGAGTGAGGTACACAGATTTCTTGGTGTTTTCATCTTTTATGTTATTTGGATCCCACACTTTGCTCATTTTGCCAATTGTCTCTATGACTTGTTGAGGAAGAAATGAAAATTTATTTGGACTGAAAACACACACAATCTATGCATAAATTGAAGAAATTGTTGCTTGAAGCTCCCATCCTTAAGCGTGTAGACTATTCTGTTAACAAAGCTTTTATATTGACTATTGATACTAGTCATATCGGTATAGGTTGGGTCATAAGTCAAGATGATAGGCAAGGGCATAGATATGCAATCAGGTTTGGGGCTAACATTTTACATGAAACACAACAAAAGTATCCACAGATCAAACGAGAACTATGGGGTATGGTAATAGCTTTGAAAACGGACAAAGAATATTTCATTGGTGTAAATGTCAAAGTTGAGACTGATTGTTTGCCTCTCATTAGAATGATGGCCAATTGTTCATCTCCTAATATAGCCATGCTTAGATGGATCTCATATATTAAGTTCATAAATCCTGAGTTAGTTCATATTTTAGGTAAGTCAAATTCAATTGTTGATATGTTATTGTGAGCTAGACTTGATGATGATGTTGAAAGTGATCTAATAAAGAATGTGAACTTAGTTGACTATGTTCCACATATATAGGAGTATGAGCCATTTCATGAGTCTGAGTACGAAGATGAATGGAGAGACATAAGAAAGTATTTGAGTACACTTCAACCATTACCTAGCTGAATTATGAATAGATTCTGTAACATTAGGAAATGAGCTTACCATTTTTTCCTACGTAACAGTTATCTTTGGAGACATGCTAAGGGTAAAGTTAAGAATCCACAATGAGTCCTAGGAAGATGAGGTCTTCAATTGCAAGTAATGAAGGAATGCATGAGACATTATGGGAAGGTCATAAATGATTTTTTAGAACATGTGAAAAAAATTACCTATTATTGGCCTAAGATGTATGTTGACATTAGTAACTATGTTTCTACATGTTTTACTTGTCAAATTCATTTGTCAGTCAAACATAGAGATCCTTTGCATCGTAGTTATCCACCTTGTATTCACTACAAGTGGGTAGTAGCTCTTGTAACTATGCCAAAAGGCATTGATAAAATGTGTTACATTGTACTTGCAAGAGAGGACTTAACTAATCATGTAGAGGGATGTGCACTACGATCTAAGACCACATACAATGTCTGCAAATTCTTGCTTGAAGACATCATAAGTTGCTTTCGGTACATAGAGAAAGTAGCTGCTGATCATTGAGAGTTAGATGCGAGAGAAGCAAAAGAATTCTTTGAAGATCGTGGTATTCATTTCTCTCTCATTATCCAGAGGCCAATGGTAAAATAGAGAGAGGGCATCCAACTATTGTGAAAGCCATATCTAAAGCATGTAACGGTGACATTAAACAATGGCCTAGATTCTTACCTTTTGTACTTTGGGCAGATAGAATGATGTGCACACGTACCACTGGGTATATCCCTACTGAACTGATGTACAGTAAAAAATCGTTGTTTCCAATTCAGTCTCATATTTCTGCATGGTCAAATTTACCTTGGTCTCAAAACATATCTACTAACAATTTTTTGAGTTTGTGCATTAAACAATTAGAACAAGGTAAATTAAGACTTGATGATAATGTCAAAAAATTAAAAGAATCTAGAATGAAGAACAAGCTTTATTTTGACAAAGCTCATTGATTGCATCCTAAGCCAATTGAAGTAGGAGATTGGGTGCTCATTTATGATAGTACATTTGACTCTCAATATGATGCATGCAAAAAGCTCACTCAACTGTGGTTTGGGCCATACATTGTATCAAAAGTCAACAACAATGGTATGTATGTCTTTTTGAATTAAATGGTGTTGCATTAAAAACTTTGATTGGAGGTAAAAGGATAAATCTATTCAAGAAACATAATAATGACGAGTACATTTTAGATGCACACATTGAAGAAGATGACAACAACGAGGCTGACCCATAAACAGGAGTATCCATAAAAAAATAAATAAATAATAAAAAAAGGAAAAAACTAATAAATTAAAAGAAAATAAAAAAATAATATAATTTCCTTTTCAAGTTCATGCTTTTTTTTTCAAGTTTATTCCACTTTTTTTTCCATTCTTGCTTGTTTTCGATTTCACCTCATGCATGTTTCTTTTCAATCTTTGCATTGCATTGCATATCCACATCAATTGAGTCAAATGGGCAAATGATGATTTCTCTACTTGTGTAAAATTGTATCTTAAGTAGTAATTTATCTATTAAAAAGTCGGTTATAATCTAAGATTATGGAAAGATAGGGCATGTAGACTTGGAGGTTTATTTTGGTAGCATGACTTGCATATATAAACATGCGTATGTATCTTGTATCCAAGGCATAATTGTTGAAGTCCTAGCTCCTGCTACTGTGTGTTTCTACATCCTTAGTCCACCTCACGGCACTTGTATTGGAGTTTAAATGACTCTTCTTTGTTATAAAAAATGGTTGTACCTTGTATCGGGCTTTAATTTTTCCCCATCAGAAAAAAACATAAGTTGCTACATGTTACCCGGAAGTTAACACTTTCTTCCACCCCAAAAAAGTGAACGTAACCACAAAGTCACTGAATCATCATTAAAAAGAAAAAAAAAAAGAGAGCAAGCCAAAGGAAGCTATGGAAGCATACAAGAATAAAGCATGAGCTATATAGGCAGATTTATGCACTAGTGGAGTTTAGTTAGATTTCGTTGTTTGTAAGTAGAGAAAGAGCATATTCATATTTATGTAGAAAAGAAATTGATCTAAAATAAGCTAAAGATGAAAGATGTCTCTTGAAAATCCTAACTCTTTGTTTATAATTGTATTTAAGGTAGATATCTTTATGGAAAAGGTATAAAGTTTTCTCCAAGATGAGAGCAATTGATTTCTAAAATGACTCACTGCATTCACTTCCACTGCATATTGATGCTTGTTTGTTTTCTTCTTTATATGTTGTCAATGTTGTCTATTCATTTGCATATATGTTGCCTATTTGTTCATGCATATTCATGTTGCTTGTTTCAATTATTACTTTCATGCAAATTTTTCTTCATGTCATGTTTCCTATTCATTCATGCATATTATCAATTTTTTCTTCCATGTTTCTTATGTTGCCTATAAAAGAATTTGAGGCCTCAAACTTTTTGTTTTTCAGAGAGACTAGAGTGTCTCTTTGTGAGGAATCACATGTTTAGTGGGTGCAAATGTCATCCAGATTTTCTCTCCTCTCTCACTCATGAAGGCCTATAGGAAACACATTTGGTGAATGTAGCCAAAATTCCCTAAGAATTCAAAGATGCTGTTGGAGTTAGATGTGTGTGGAAGCACGCGAACAACACAAGGAAGAAGAAGAAACTTGGAGCACGACACACAATACTGAATGTATTACTAGAGAATGTACAAAGATAAGTATCCCATTAGAGCAAAAGGCGTATATACAAGCCGGGGGGAAAAAACCTCCTAAAGAGGGAAAAAAGTGCCCCGGTGGTCCTAGTGTGTTCACATACATCACTACCTAAATATATCAACAAATCCCCCCTGGGAGTGATGCGGTGAACAAGGAGCTGGCACTCATGTATAAGGAAGTGCCAAGCTATGTGGAAATCACTCCACAAAAGGAAGTAAGCCAAAGCTTTGCGGAAAGCTTCAAATTTCTCCCTAGGCAGAGCCTTCGCGAAAAGGTATGCAATGTTCTCCTGCGTGGGCACATAAGCCAAGCTGATCTCCCTAGCAGAGAAGCTCTCCCTGACATAGTGATAATGCACCTCAATGTGCTTAGTGTGAGCATGGAACACAGGGTTCTTTGCAATTGCCAATGCGCTCTAATTGTCAGTGAAGATGGTGGTGGCAGAAGTCTGACCAACACCCAAATCAGCCATAAGGCGTCTGAGCCACACACACTCAACAGTCGCTGTGAAAGTTGCCCTATACTCAGCCTCACAACTGGAAGTGGCCACAGTAGGCTGCTTCTTGCTCAACCAAGATATACATGATCTACCAAGAATGAAGCAAAAGCCACTAGTGGACACACGAGAGTCATCGCAACCAGCCCAATCAGAGTCAAAAAAAGCATGTAAATCCAGCGGTAGTGATCCCCCCTTGGGATAAAACAACCCAAGTAGCCGAGTACCACTCAAATAGCGAAAGATGTGCTTAACTGCCTGCCAATGCTTGACTCCTAGGCAATGTATAAACTTGCTCATCTATGGGACAACAAACTGAATATCTAGCTGAGTAATGCATAAGTAAATCAAGCATCCAACAACTTGCTGATAGAGAACAACATCAAATGCATCTCTAGGCATCATGAAGACTCAATCATAAACCTGTATCCATAGGAGTGGCAATAGGCTTACAGTCTTCAAGGCCAAAACACTGCAATAATGTGTCAATATATTTCGTTTGACACAAAGCCATTCCACCATCATCTTGCATAAACTGAATGCCCAAATAGTGATGCAAATGCCCCAAATCAGACATCTCAAATGAGGCATGCAAATCAGCCTTAAAATCAGCAATATGCTTCTCAATAGGACCAGTGAGCAGCATGTCATCAACATAGACAACAATGATCAGAAGCACATCATTAGCACGCTTAACATATAAGGTGCTTTCAATTGGACTGTTCTCAAAACCATGGGCAATCAGATAGGCATGTATCTTCTCATACCAAGCACGTGGTGCTTGCTTTAAACCATATAATTCCTTCTTTAACGTGCACACCTAGTTTTCATGCCCTTTCTGAACAAAGCCATGGGGTTGAAAAACATACACTTCTTCATGCAAGTCAACATTCAAGAATGCTGTTTTAATGTCCAACTGATGTACATTCCAACCATGATGAGCTGCAAGTGCACAAATGCTCTGAACAATAGTCATACAGCATGTAGGTTGAAAGGTCTCATCAAAATCAATGCCTCTTTCCTGTACATAACCCTTTGCAACAAACCTAGCCTTATACTTGTCAACTGTACCATCCGGTTTACGCTTCAGCTTGTATACCCACTTAGTGCCAATGGCCTTCTTGCTAGGAGGCAAGTCACATAAAGACCAAGTACCATTCTTTATTATAGCATCATATTCAGATTGCATAGCAGCCATCCAATTTTCTGAATTTTGTGCTTCATCAAACAAAACAGGCTCATTCTCAGAGACTAGATGCAGCCATAGCATAGCAATCTGATGCAAAAAAGGCACTATGAGAGCCTGAACGAGTACGATATGACAGAGGTGCATCTAATTTGCTGGCACGCAAAGTTTGCACCAGCCATTTTGGCATAGTTTTTGCCTGCTCAATATCAGCTCTCTCATCAAATTGTGCATCATGTAAATCTGCATCAGAAATGGAATGATCTGCATCATCATATGAAACCTGCAAAGGCTAAGAAGTTGCCTCATTGGAACCAGCACTAGACTATCCACCTATAAAAAGAGGCAGCAAAGTATCATACATGTATTTGGAGCTAACAGATGTCTCCTTAGTACATGAAAGCAATGGTTGAATAGCATCTTCCACAAAAACAACATCACGGCTAACTAGAATGCATTTAGTCTGTGGATGATACAGACGATAGCCTTTACTTTCAGAACTGTACCCAACAAAAATACATTTTACTGCTTTATCATCCAATTTTCTGTGATGTTATTCAAGCACTAATGCATATGCAAAACAACCAAAAACACGCAGATGAGCAACAGATGGCTTGCAGTCATGCCAAGCCTCATATGGATTGATAGACTACAGCGCTTTAGTGGGACACCTATTCAGTACATATGTTGCACACATGACAACCTTAAGCCAGAAACTATGTGGTAAAGCCTGACTCTTGACCATACACCTCGCCATCTTCATGAGTGACCTATTCTTTCGTTCAACAACTCCCTTCTGTTGAGGTGTATATGGCACTCTACACCGGAGTTTTATCCCACGTTCAGCCAGAAATGCATTAAAATCAAAAGACATATATCCCCCCCCCCCCCGATCAGAACGGAGGGTGCCCATTTTACATGCTGACAGATTTTCAACCAAAACCAAAAACTGTTTGAAGCACATGAACACTTCAGACTTTGCCTTCAATGGATATACCCATGCATGCCTGGAAAAATCATGTATGAAAGTCACGAAGTAAAGATAATTCCCAAAAGAAGGTGTCTGCATAGGACCAGAGACATCACTATGTATAAGCTACAATTTCTGAGTAGCTGGAACTGAACCATCTTTTGGAAAGGAGGAACGCTACATTTTGCCCAAAATACAACCTTCACAAACATGTTTTCCAGCCACCTCAAGTTTGGGCAAAGAGGACACCATTTCAGATTTCTACAGGCATAGCAAACTAGAAAAATTCAGATGACCAAAGCGTGCATGCCAAAGCTTTGCATCTGACATAGCCTGAGAATCATTTACTGCACATGCCAAATCATTTACAGATCTTTCATAGTCTATGAGCTTATAAGCCCACGACATAAAATGCCAGGAGCAATAATCACGCCATTTGAGAGATCATGAACTGTGCACCTATCATCAACAAATTTCATAACCAAGCCAACTGATAACAGGTTCTTCTTGATCCCTGGCACAAATAAAGCATCTGACAAAGTGAAAGAACTACCATCATCAGTAGTCAAAATAATCTTACCAACTCCCATAACAGGATAAGAGGAGTTGTTGGCGCATGTAACATTATTCCCTGTAGGGGCAGGCTCGAGTGAAGAGAAGAAACTTCGCTGTGAGGTAATATGTTTGGTCGCCCCATTGTCAAAATACTGGCAAACATCTCAGTCTACTGCAGACATGCACTGCTCATGAGAAGATGGGTCAAAACTGCAGACAGTAGTAAACACCCATTCGTCTTCCTGCACAAGATTAGTAGACTCTATTTTTGGTGTAGAGGCCTCTGCAACAACCATTCCAGCCTCTTTCTTCTTTGCCTCTTTAGCAGCCAGTTTTGGACAGTTCTTTATGAAATGATCATTCCCTTTACAGTACTTACAAAACAATTTCTGCTTTTTTGATTTCTTCTCATCTTTATCTTCCTTCCCTGAATGTGCAGAATTAGCAGATTTCTGCTTACTAGTTGAAGAGCTCCATTTTCCTTTGCCCTTCTAACTAGCTAGGAAAGCTTGATCTGCAAATCGCATAATGGACCTGTTCTGCCTAGACTGATCTTCCTGCAACAGAACAGAGACTAACTCCTCAAATGATAAGGCATTTGGATTGCCTTTCATCATCAACCGAAGAGTAGAAGCAAAACTCTAATTTGAATTAGGAAGACCATTCAAAACGGTCTGCACAAGTGAGCTATCTGGTATAACCTCATCAGTAGAAATCAACAGTTTCTTCAAGTCTTTGATCTTTGTTAGGAAACTGTCCATAGAATCACCTTCATTCATGTGCTCACTCTCCAACTGTTTTTGGAGGTAAGCAACACAAGGCTCATTCCTAGCTTGGTACAATGTTGTAAGTGTATCCCAAGCATCCTTAGCTGTTCTGCAAGAGCGAATGTGAGGAATAATGGCACGTTTGATAGACAAAGCTATCAATGCATGTGCCTGGGCATCTCTGCCATCCCAATGAATCTTCTCTATAGTAGGTGCAGTAGAAACCGCAGCACGAACATGAATATGAAAAATACCATTATCTTCGACACCTTCTGCATCAGCTTTAGTACCTGCAGTTGTAATAGTTGCAGGTGTGATAGGATGTTTTTTGACACCCTGCACAATGTTCCACAGTCCTTTTGCAACCAACACATGTCGCATCATATAAGCCCATAATGGGTAGTTGGTACCATCCAACTTATCCTCAACAGCCAACATACGATATACATCACTGCTTTCAGCCATGGCTAGTGACTAAAATACCTTGATGCAAAAAATTGACTGTATCTCAAAAAGTTGAACAGAACTGCCCAGACGAATTCCACTAGACCTGTAGCAGACTTTGAGACGCTTATATTGGAGAACAAAAACTGGTATATACCTTTGGCACAAAAAGACAAAATAGCCTACACAAGCACTACGATAGTGCGTCCGGAGGCCAAAACGAGCTCAGATCGCGATTTCAGCACCAAAAGGCGAAGCTGTTTTGATCTCAAAAACATGCTGAGTATGCTCACCAAAATTCGTGCAATTTAGAGACTGCAAACGAAGGAGTGTCGACGGCACCCTAGATGAAGCGACGACCTGCTCTGATACCGATTGTTGGAGTTAGACGTCTACGGAAGCACACAAACAACACAAGGAAGAAGAAGAATCTTGGAGCACGACACACAATACTGAATGTATTACTAGAGAATGTACAAAGATAAGTAGCCCATTAGGGCAAAAGGCGTATATACAAGCCAGGGGAAAAAAACCTCCTCAAGAGGGAAAAAAGTGCCCCAACGGTCCTAGTGTGTTCACACACATCACTACCTAAATATTTTAACAGATGCACCAAGGATGACAAAGGGATTTCACATGCAAATTTTGGAAGAAATCAAGAAAATCGAGGGTAGCGGCCAAAGTTGGTCAAATTTTGGAAATTAAGGAAAAAAAATTCAATGTCACCAAATTGCATGAAAATCCATTTACTTGTAAAGCCTATCAAAGGCAATCTATAGCCTAAATTTCACATGTAAATGGATTTTCTAGCACAAATCGAGGATATCAGAGCTTCCTAGACACCTTAATGCCACCTTGCAAACTTCCAAATGTAGTCAAACTTGAATAAGGGAGATTCAAATGGGAGTTTTTTCTGCATATTCCTAAAGGAGAAGTTTCAAAACATAGCCCTAAAAATTTTCATCTTCATCAAAGGATATTTGGAGGGTCAAAAGGCACAAAATCCAATTTTCAAGGTCATCGTAGTTTTCTGGAATAAGTAAATTGAAGGCTCGAAGGGGTACCACATGGCAAACAATGATTAAACCATGTTGTACGGTTAGGATTAGCTAACATTCAAGGGTAGAGATGTAGTAAAGCTTAAAGCAAGGAGGATCCAAGAGTTTTTTCATTAGATAAGCTTATTTTGATGGCCAAAGATCAATAATGCAAAGTTCTTCCAAAAATAGCAGCTTATCTCATCCAAATTGATGTCAGCATTGATCCAAATCTTCCCGAGATCCAATGATGGAGAATGAAGGCACTTATTCCCCCCCCCCTTTGCCCTAGATATCATATAAAGGCCAAATCCTAGCCATCCATTTGATAAATCCAATGCTTGTAATGAAAAGCAGTTGATCCTAGGGTTGAGAGTTGATTTCTCTAGATCCAAGGGCCCATATTCATTCAAAAAACATGAAAAACCCCCTCCAAATTCATAGTGCATCATTGTTAGGCATCCATAGGGCCCTTGATAGCACATGGTTTCATTGAGATGATCACCCTCAATTGAGCGTGTGAGGATCCAAGGTGGGCTAGTAAGAGCATAGTTCCTAGAATCAATTCTAAGTTAGACTTGCAAACTAGGATAGGCTCATAAACCCCATGGTTTTTCCATCTTCTCTCACCCTCGTTGGAGTGTGTGAGTGAGTTAGATTTGGTTTAATGAGTCTTAGACTTCTTTAGTTAGACATTACGCTCCTAGAAAGATATAGGAGCAATGAA